>JAPPVO010005321.1:0-30264 GCA_030407325.1 Camellia japonica | reverse complement strand
CACAACCTCGGACCCATAGCAATGGAAAATTGCCCCTTGTCTGAAGGGCTGCATGGCAACGGAAAGTTGCCCCTTGTTTGAAAGGCACCGCAGCGTATTGAATGGCAACGGAAAGTTGCCCCTTGTTTGAATGGTACTGCAGCGCATTGTAGTCAGTCCTCAGAGCGAAGATTGCAACCGTACTCTCGGATACAGAGAAGGCAAGGATGATCAAAACCATTACATGGACACAATCGAATTTGAATTGTTTTACGGCTGGACTTCAGAATGAAGTTGCCTACGTATCCCAAAGATGGGAATCAAGCCTCACGTAGTTCCGGGGTTAAGGTACACTCGGGTATTTAACCTCTCCTTTTTATGCTCTAACTTTTGCCAAGGCGCCTGTTGCGGGTTTTCGACCTTGCGAGCTTTGTTTTTCTTTTCATTTCATTTTCATTTCTTCTCTTTTTTCTTTTTTTTCTTTTCTTTTTCATCTTTTCTTTTTTTTCTTTTCTTTGCATTTTTTTCCTTTTCTTTTTTTGTTCTTTTTTGCATTTTTTTTTTTGTTCTTTTTGTTCTTTTCTTGCTCTAACTTTTGCCTGGGTCGCCCTTCCGGGTTTTCGGCCCAGCGAGCCTCTCGAAGGGTAAAAGTGTAACAAGTCCATGCCAAATGGTTTTGAGATTGAAGCCCTCTATATCCAGGAGAGTGGCTGCTGTATTAACTTGCAGAAAGATCCACATTTGGCTCTTCGAGCACATCGGATATTTTTTGCCCCTAGTTCGAGGGGTGCTTCTGTTCTAGCTTTGCAAGCTTCTTCTGAT
The DNA here is from genome assembly GCA_030407325.1 of Camellia japonica. Lineage (NCBI taxonomy): Eukaryota > Viridiplantae > Streptophyta > Magnoliopsida > Ericales > Theaceae > Camellia > Camellia japonica. The sequence goes on along the minus strand of JAPPVO010005321.1, from coordinate 29,463 downwards.
GGGGTCTGACCTTCTTGACCTGACTTTGGTGCCTCTTGCTCGAGGGCTGCTTCAAATCTGGCCACACAGGCCTCATGTTGTAGTTGACCGTTGAACCTTCTGAATTCAAGTTCAAGGTTTGAAAGCAAAGGGGTCGAGTCTCGAGACCGAGAGTGATCTTAAGCTGCACAATCTCAAGAGTGATTCCACACAGGTCTTCGCAGGACCGCGCAAAACATTTTGTTTTTGAAAATTTTTAAGAAAGCGACAAATCGCTCGCGCTGAAGACAGTGTAGGACCAATCTGGATCAAAGCTAGGGTCCTTCCCAGTACTCACACTAACAAGCATGATTTCATTCATTAAGGGCTTAGCACGCCTCTCTTTTTCTCAATTTGATCAAAGTTTTGCAAATCCCGAGGAATTGCTCCCTCTTTGTTTTCACCGCAGTGTTCAAAAAGGTTTTGAAAAATTTAGGTCATTACAATGACTTCAAGGCGCAGAAAAGCAGGTGAAAAGCACTGCCATTTCTTTCAAGTTCTGGCACAACTGGCGCAAGGCAGAAGCAAATGCTAGAGTATGGAAATCACTGCTGTTTCATTCAAAATCTGTTGGCATAACTGGCTCCCTGGCAGAAACAGACTCGAAACAAAACAAAAAGACAAACGCGAAACAAAATGGTGACGCCCGAGGTAACACCCCCGGAATCACCTGACTTCTATACAACAGGACTGACTCGATACAACAAGACAGACCCAAGACAAAAGAGACTGACTCAAAACAAAAAGACAGACTCAAAACAAAGTAACAAAAACTGACCCAATACCCAGGTCAGAAAGCACAAAAACTGGTGTTTGCACATTACTCAGAACAGTGCGTGCCATTCCCACGTCTGGAGTAAATTGAGCGTCACCCACAGCTGGTTCAACCCCTGACCACATCACATTATCCCCTCACAAGTTCACTGATCAAGTGCCGATAGACTTTGCAGGACCTGGTACGGCAATGACCCCTTTGTCAAACAGATCTTGTACATCATGGCGCAGACGAAAGCAACTGTCGGTGTCATGACCGGTTTGCTGATGGTAGGCACAGTATTTAGTCTGGTCATACTTTGCAGGGATAGGATCGGGTAGGGGCCGTTGTTCCAACGGTTTCAAATGTCCTTCCCGGAGTAAGACATCTAGAGCCTTTGACAGAGGCATATGAAGTGGAGTGAAAACCCTCTTGACTCGGGGTGGATATTTGGCCGTCTGTGAGTTACTCCCGGACGCACCGGTGAATGGGGTAGCCTTTCTTGATGTGGTGGTAGTGACCATGCCCACTTCAAAAGATCTTGCAGCTGCATCACCACTAGTGGTTGCATTCGAATTGCGGGAAAACGCTCGCCTAGGCTGCTCATTCTCCTGGTCAATAAGGCCCTGCTTCATGGCATCTTCGATCTGTACTCCCATCTCATGCAAATCTGAAAAGGTATGGAAGGGGAGCACGATCATTTTCTGCATTAGTTTGGGCTGGAGGTTGCGCACAACCATCCGTATTTGATCCTTATCCGTTGGCCTAATGGTCATCATTGAGGCCTTGGCCCTCCAGCGGGCCACAAAGTCAGAGAAGCCCTCTTTCGGCTCTTGCCTGGTCATCTCGAGATCACGGGTTGTGATCTCAATCTGGGTATTGTATGAATATTGTGCGACGAAGGCCTCGGCCATCTCCTCCCAGTTTCGTTTCACTGAATCCTCCAATTTGGCGTACCAAATGGCTGCACTACCCGACAGGGTCCTGCCAAAAAGGGAAAGCTTCTGTAATCTTGTCAAGCCCATCGGGCGCAGAACATCTGAAAACAAACTCAGGTGGACCATGGGATCTCCCGACCCGTCAAAACGGTCGATGTGAGGCATTTTGAACCTGTCCGGCAATGTCACCACCGAATCAGTATACCCATCTCCAATGTCTGGGATGGAATTGACTCCCTGAGATTTCTTAAACATCTTCTCAAGTTTGCTCAATTTCAAAGCTGTAGGGTCGACCTCGAACTCGAAGGGAGAGTCTGGCAGATTGGTAGGTGCTTTGGATAGCTGGGGTAAAATTGGGGGCGGAGCAGGCCCTACTGGAATGTCCGTACCTTCCTGGACATTTGGCATCTCTCCAGGTGCTGGAGCTCCTGCTGGGGGAGGAACTTGTTGTGAAGCAGACGCGCCGCTTTGCTGTTGCAACCTAGTGATGAGCTCGGCTTGCTGAGCCATGATTGCAGCCTGCTGCTTGGAAAATTCCGCTTGGCGGACAGCGTCCTCCTGCATGAGCTTCATACTTTCTTGCATCTGGCGCATCATCGCCTCTACCACTGATGTATTCTGCGGTTCCATCTGATTGACTGGTATGTCTATCCCTGCAGTAGAAACTGAGACTCAGCCTGACTGTTCACTGGTGGAATGGATAAGGGCCACTGATCTGGTAACTACTGAACTGGTGATCTGTGCCTGACTGACATTCTTCACCCTGCCTCCGGTAAAGGAACACTGATTGCCCTTGAACTGAATCTCTGACCCGACAAAGTCTATCAACACAAGTTCGGTGTACCCGGGGGGTATTGGAGCCCTCTGAAGCTATGGTTCCCGGACTACCCTAGCAAAAGAGAAAACGGACAGCATCTCAGCCCAATTTCACCAGAACAGATATGAACAAAACCGAATGAGTGTGCCCTCTACTGAATTCTGCCCAGAATTCTGCTTGTAAGCTGATACCCTCAGGTAAAACTGGTTCCACCAAATACTAATGCCCGCGGGCCTGATACCCAAAATACTGAATTGGTGCCCGCAGGCCTGATGCCCAAACTCGCAAACTGATACATGCATTCCCTGTAGAGACGCACTCTAACAAGCACATAGCAGATAAGTGAGAGCCAAAACACCCCTATGTTGGGGTAGGGTTTCCCTGTCCTATTTTGTCAGGAGCTAGGGTTTTACTACGCACGCAGCGGCTTCAAACAACCTATAAACGGGTAAGCAACCTGTCCTAGTCTGGAATGGTTACTATGGATCCGAATATGCACTAGGTCGAATGGTCAAAAAGGGTGCCCCGGTAAAACCGGGGTTTGTGTTCCCATGCTGTCAGAGCCCAGAGCCGATCAGCCTTACGGACATGACTTGACAAGACAAGCCTCCGGCAAATCGTTCGGGAATGGCATATGGCAAACACGGTGTCCTAGGCGCACCAATGCAAATACAATGCAAAGAAACACACAAGTGTAGTCAAAAGCAGATATCATGAGTTCGAGTCAAGTTCTCTAAATCCCCAGCAGAGTCGCCAGAAACTGTAGACGTCCCCGAACGCCCCGGGAGGGTTAGGTCCCGAATCGAGGCACACGGCCTGACGGTCCCGAAAACCGGGAACCGAGCTCCGAAATGGGCAAAATGACCTACGGCCACGAAATGTAGCTCACGGCCACCGGGAGATAGTCTACAGGACCACTCCCTTCCCGCGGGAAAGAAAATAGAGAAAACCGAGTCTGGTTCGCAAACCGAGACAAGGCACAGAAGAAGGTTCGGAAGTCCGGAGGCGGGGCGCACGGCCGCGACTCTAAGACTTCTGAACGAGCACAACATGCAACAACACCGAGTGCTCAATCGGTGACGTCTGAGTCTTAAGGTCGGTCAAAAATGGGGTGTCTACAGGTAGGCACTTATCTGTGGCGCGGGAGATGAAACGGTTGAGGGCGGCTACTCTGCCAGCGAGCCGTTGAACCTCTTTAACCGTTTTGGGCGACTGCATCTCGACCAGAGCTTTGATCTTTTCAGGGTTAGCCTCAATGCCGCGTTGACTAACCATGAAGCCCAAGAATTTCCCAGACCCTACGCCAAAGGCGCACTTCTCGGGGTTGAGCTTCATCTGATACTTTCGAAGGGTGGCAAATGTCTCTCGCAGGTCGGCGATGTGATCGGTGGAGAGTTTGCTCTTAACTAGCATGTCATCCACGTATACTTCCATGTTTCGACCGATCTGATGGTGGAAAACTGCATTGACTAACCGTTGGTAGGTGGCCCCAGCGTTTTTCAATCCGAACGGCATTACGCAGTAATGGTAGGTACCTCGGTCGGTGATGAAGGATGTGTGTTCCCGATCGGATGAGTGCATCATGATTTGGTTGTACCCAGAGAAAGCATCCATGAAACTGAGCATTTGGTGACCGGCCGTGGCATCGACCAGCAGATCTATGCGGGGAAGTGGGTAGCTATCCTTGGGGCAAGCTCTGTTCAGGTCGGAGTAGTCGACGCAGAGACGCCATTTGCCGTTGTTTTTGCGAACCAGGACCACATTGGACAGCCACTTAGGGTAGTCCACGTTTCGGATGAACTGGGCGTCAAGGAGTTTGTCAACTTCTGCAGCGATAAGATTATTACGCTCTGGGTGGAAGATTCGCTGCTTTTGGCGGTAAGGTTTGAAATGAGGTTCGATGCTGAGGCGGTGGGTGATGAGAGAAGGGTCAATGCCTGGCATGTCAGCATGAGTCCAAGCAAAGATGTCCCTGTGCTCGGTCAGGAGGGCAGTAAGGTCGGCTTTGGCTTGGGAAGGTAGTTGGCTGCCGATTTTAGCTGTTTTGAGCGGGTTGGTGGGATCAATATTGACCTCGACGAGCTCCTCCACTGGTTCTCCTCTGACCAACTCGTCTTCATCCTGGGCGTCGAGCCCTTCAATGATCATTGCTTCCTTTATCTTAACCTCTTTAAGGGAGGCGACGTAGCATTCCCTGACCACTGTCTGCTCTCCTCTGACTGTCCCGACACCGGAATCAGTAGGAAATTTGATGGCAAGATGGTAGGTGGATGTGATGGCTTGGAAGGCATTTAGGGCCGTGCGGCCAAGGATAATGTTGTAAGCAGAGGGGCAATCGACCACAAGGAAGGTGAGCAACTTAGTGGTCTGCCTGGGGTGTTCGCCGATGGTGATAGGTAGGTCGATAGAGCCGATCGAGGTCACACGGTCGCCGGTGAAACCGACTAGAGGGGTTTGGAGCGGGGTCAAGCTTTCTTCTCCGACCTTAAGCTGGCGGAAGCAATTTAGGAAGATGATGTCTGAAGAGCTGCCATTGTCTATGAGGACTCGTCTGACCTTGTAATTGGAGAGGATTGAAGAGATCACTAGGGGATCATCATGGGGATAGCGGATTCCTGCACAATCGGCGTCTGTGAAGGTGATGGGTTCAATCCACTGTTTTGGCTGCTTGGAAGGTCTGTCGACCACGGCCACCGTGTTGTCCGAGCCCTGCCGAATTTTTCTGAGCTCGGCCCTCTGAGCTGAGCGGGATGGTCCTCCGCAGGGGAGCCCGGCTGAAATGACCCTGATTTCTCCAACTGGTGGAGGAGGATTTCCTGGGGGTCGTGGTTGTGGTTGTTGACGATCACGACCCTGGTCAGGTGGGGCTTGGTGTCGGGGCGGGGTGCGCCGACGGTCGTGTCTGAGGGGCTCAGTCTTCTGTCTCTGCTGAGGGTGGATATTTGTGAACCGGCTGAGACGCCCTTGACGTATCAGGGCTTCGACCTGGTCCTTGAGATTGATACAGTCGTCCGTGTTATGGCCGTGGTCTTGGTGGAAACGGCAATATTTGGACTGGTCTTTCCGGCTGGAAGGGTTTCGTGAAGGTAGGGGCCATTTGAGGGGGTAGTCTTTCTGGATTTGATGAAGGACCTGTTCCATGGGGGAGTTAAGGGGGGTATACCTCTCGAACCGACCAGGTGGTCTAGCTGGTGCCGGTCGGTCGGTGCGCGGAGGCCGGTCGGTATAATGGGGTGTTTGGTTGTTGTACTGAGTGTTTCGGGGTTCGGGGTCTTTCCTCTTATCTCTGGGGGTCGGGTTTTTAGTGACCGGGTCTTGTCGAGCGGCTAATGAGTCTTCTGCGTTCATATATTTCTGGGCTTTGGAGAGTAGGGTTGCCATGGAGGTCGGGGGGTTTTTAGAAAGTGAGAAGAGGAAATCAGACGACCGTAGACCTGCCATGAATGCGGTGAGGATGACCTTGTCATCATTTTCAGCCACCTGCAAAGCTTCAGTATTGAAGCGAGTAACAAAGCTGCGTAGTGACTCCCCCTCAGTCTGGCGGATGTTGAGGAGCTGGGTTGCAGGACGGCGCTGACGTTGAGCTCCGATAAAGTGGCTGAGGAAAGAGTCGCTGAGGTGCTGGAAGGTGGAGACAGAGTCCGCCGGTAACTGACTGAACCAAAGCCGAGCTGACCCCTTCAATGTTACAGGGAAAACTCGGCACATGATCTCGTCAGGAAAGGCGTGGAGAATCATGAGGGTGCGGTAGGTTTCCAGGTGATCGACTGGGTCCGTGGTCCCGTCGAAGGAATCAATGGTGGGCATTTTGAACTTGGCGGGCAGAGGTTTGTCTCGAATGGAGGCGACGAATGGTGAGTTTGTAGTGGTAGAGGGTTTGTGTTGAATGTTCTGCATGACCCCTTGGAGCTGAAGCTTCATGGCTCGGAGTTCAGCGTCCCAGAGGGGAATGTTGTCACCTCCGGAGGGGAATGGAGGCTGGGGTGGATGCTGGATACTGCTGGCTTCCTGCTCGGAGCTGGTGGTGCGATCGACGGGTGTGGAGGTGGAGGTGGTGGAATGACTTGTGGGTGAGGCGGTTGCAAGCCTCCCAAGTTAGGAAAGTTGGGTTGTGGGATGGTGTGGCTCAGGACTTGTTCTGGATGGGGCGATCATCTGGGGGTGGCGGAGGCGGCATGGGAAGATTTCTTTGGAGCAAGGCATTTATCAGGGCTTGGTTTTGCTCGGCCATGCGGTTGATGCTATTGGTGAGCTCGATGAAATATTGTGGCGGTTGGTTTGGGTTGGGAGGGTCGGTCTGGTGGTCAGCGGCATTGTGGTGAGAAGCCATGGATCTAGTCGTGACCATACACCTTGATGGGTAAAGGTAAAGGATCGCTGGAACGGGGGTCTCCGGCGACAATGAACACAACTGGCGCGCAGATAAGAACCAAGTTCCCACAGACGGCGCCAACTGATGATGCAGTTCGTCTAGGTGAATGGGCTAGACCGATCCAAGCTCCTCAGATCCAATGGGCTACCTGCAAATAAGTTCAACGGGGAACGGGGTAGTCCCCCAGCGAACCCTCCGGTGTATCCATTAGAATAGGTAATGGACCAGAAAAATATAGAGAGAGAAGGTGAGAGAGAAGGAGATAGATAAAACTTAACCTCCTCTTTTGCCTCAGGCTTTGTTTATATCTCTTGGTAATCATTTCGTTTCTTGCCGAAAGCTTGTGCCGTCATTCGTCTTGTTCAGGGTGAGGGGGTGCCATTCCGGCTGAGGGGTGTTGTCGCAATAAATGCTGTGATGGATTGCATTAATGGTGATGTGCTGTGGCAATAACTTTGCAGATCTTTGTCTGCTGATGTGGCCTCTCCTGCATCCGCCATGTGTCTGGATATTATGGGTCCTCCCTGCCTAGTTGGCTTCCAGAGGTGTTGGGTTTTTCTAACCGGGTTGTGTAATGGGGTCTAGATGGTGGGCTTGGGTTTACCCTTTGTGGGCCGTGATCCTAGTGGGCCTATCCCTGTCAGTAGTCCCCCATTCCCAAGTGCAGCTTTAGTCCAACGAAGGGAATAATGATAAGGAAGACGAATTCAACCGGTAGGCTGAGTGGACCAGGCTGACCGTGAGGGTAGCCGAGTGGATGAAGCCGAGCACAAGGGTGGCCGAGCGGGCGAGGCCGAGCGTAAGGGTGGCCGAGCGGATGAGGCCGACCGCAAGGGCGGCCGAGCGGATGAGGCCCACCGCAAGGGTGGCCGAGCGGATGGGGCCGACCGCAAAGGTGGCCGAGCGGATGAGGCCCACCGCAAGGGTGACCGAGCGGACGGGCACGGGGCTCAAGATGCGGCGTGTCACGTGGCGATTTGAAGTGGAAAAGACAGGGTGAGGGCAGGAGTCAGTGCATCTGGACCATACACGTGGCCGAGTTTCAGGGGAAGGGGAAGCGTCAAGCGTTGGATCAGGAGTGAAGCGTCAGGGGCATTATTATGGGCATTGATGGTACAGTTTTGGCGGATGATTTGAAAAGTTTTCAAACTGGCGAACGTTAATTGGATCCTTGGAATACGAGCAAACCGTGGGCTTTTGGTATCATACGATTCACCTACTTGTTTACAAAAACTCAAAATATTCGAAGTATCATTTTTCGTTGCTCACGATTCACCATTAAAACACTTCTGCAATTTTCTGGAACCTGCATCTGAAGCAATTCGCAAACACAACTTAGCAATGGCGCAGGAAGAGACTGGGGATGTGAGGATGGATCCGTTGGGGGAAGATGATGCAGAGGAATTAGCGATTCAGTATAGGTCCAACAGGGGTGGGGATTGGTAGAAACGGCACAGCCAATCAGCCAGGTGGAACCAGACCACTGGCATTCGAGGGCTGATAGATCTCTTATTACAGCGGCGGAGTTGGGGGCTATCCGCGAGAAGTATCAGATTCCTGTGGAGGTGGAATTATGGGTGCCGAAATCGACGGAGAGACCTTCCGATGCCATGGTGGGTGCGTTTTCCTCTACGAGGAAGCTCTAAAAGGTGGGCTGAGGTTGCCTCTGCCGCAAATCGTGGTAGATGTGCTCACCACCTGGAGGTAGCACCAGGGCAACTGATGCCCAATGCATGGAAAATCCTGTTGGCGTGTGCATGTGCTTGGCCAAGGCGAACGGAAGGGCGGCCATGACGGTGGAGGAGTTCTTCGGCTGCTACAAGGCTGCAGGACAGCAAGAGACCTGGATCACCCTTCAGGCGTTGGCAGGGAAGGTTGGTGGCTGGTTTACCAATCCATCAAAGGTTGGAGGCCGCGGTGGTTCTATGTGTCCATCCCTGGAGGGGTTGGTGTGCGCACCATATGGAAGGTGCCAGCCAAGTATGCAGAGGTAAAGTTGGGGGCGGCGGCAGAGGAGAGGGTTAAGAAGGTGAATGAGTGGAGGGAAGGAAAAGGTCAAGTGGGACGAGCTGGTTCAGCCGTCGGTCTTGTTTGAAGCTGGGTTGGGCCCAAAACCGATCGGTGGGGACCTCGACCGATCAGAGTTGGAGGTTAGAAGAAAAGCGCAAGAGGCGGAAGATCAAGCCATGCTGGTGAAAGCCCAGAAGTTCAAGGAGGCCCAAGCCGACCGACCTCCTCAGCCAGTGGAGAGAGGAGAGAGATTCGACCTCATCCCAAACCCTTGGGAGAGAAGGGTTTAGGTGAGTCAGCTCTGCGCTGCTTCCAAAAGATCCTCTGAAGGAGAGGTCGCTGAAGGAGATGGAGGCACTGGGGGTAGGGAAGAAGAAGAAGAGGTTGAGGCGGGGTGGGGAGGAGCCAGCCCAGAAAAGAAAAAAGGAGGTAAGGATGGAGGGGGCCAGCCTGGCCAAACAAGTGGAGGGTAGGGGCGGGGAGTTGGAGCAGACCCCAGAAGGGGTGGTCGTCTCAGCTGGGGAAGAGGTCCTTGTGACAAAGGATACCCCCGAAGTGGCGATAGCCAGTCCGACAGTGGACGTGGTGGAGAAGACCCCAGTAGAACAAGTGGGGGCTGGGCAGGTTGGGGGCGAGCCGAGTGGGATGTTGGAGAAAACCTCAGTGGTGCCAACAGAAGTTAGGGTGGCTGGGGTTGAGCCAAGTAGGAGGGAGCAGACTCAAGGGGGCTCTGCGCCGCAGGACAGGGGGGCTGGTCTGGGTGGCCGACTTACCATGCTCGTGCAGTAGCTGGGAGACTGGAGGGAGATGGAGGCCCAGCGAGGTCGGTGGCAGACCGCCTAGTGAAGATGGTGGATGAAGCAGCCCTGCGGTCGGCATGTGGATTTAATGAGGCTGACCTGCTGAGGGGTTATACTCCGCTCAAATGGAGGTGACCACCTTGGCGGGGGCTCTCCTCAGGAAAGCAGGGGCCGCCAAGCTAAAGGCTGAGGAGACCAAAGCCCAATTGGCCAGTTTGCAGAAGGAGAGTGCTGACTGGAAGACCGCCCGCACTGATCTGCAAGTAGTCAAGTTGGAGCTGGAGGGTGCACGCCGCCAAGTCGTATCACTCGAGTTTCAACTTGCTGCAGAGCGGCAGAGGTTGGAGGAGACCAAAAAGGCTTGCGATGTGGCGGTCGAGCGGCACGAGGAAGCCATGAATAATAACGAGGATCTTGTCAGGCAGAGAGACGAGGCAGATGCTAAGGTGGAGGCTCTACAGAAGGCGGTGGAGGAGAAGCTGGCCAAGGCAGAGGAGGAGAAGGTGAAACTGAGGAGGGAGTTGGAAGTAGAGGGTGAGAATGCGAGGGCGGAGAGGGAGAGGCTAAGGAAGGAGGTGGAGGAGGAGAAGGTGAAACTGACTGCTGAGGGGGAGGCCTGGCAGAGGGAGCTGGAGGCTGAAAAGGCCAAGGCTGCAGCTGAGAGGGAGGCTCTACAAAAAGAGCTGAACGAAGAGAAGGCGAAGGCGGCGTCAGAAAGGGCAGCCTACCCTGATCTTTATGTTGCAGCTGTGACACAATTCAAAGGGTCTCCTGAGTTCCAGATGGCGATCGACGCCGCAGTTGCTGCCAGCTTGGCTGGGTTGGGGTCTGGGGGTGCTGGGTCATCAGGGACAGGTGCCGGGGGGGTGCAGAGAGAGTCTGAAATCATTAACAGTTTCCAGCAATCTGACTACTACAAGCACGAAATGGCTGAGTACTGGGACAGCGGTTGGAAGATGTTCAAGCGCAAGGCGGAGGAGCTGTTTCCAGACTTAGACCTGAGTAGTGTGGTGGTTGGAGAAGATGACGTAGCCCAGACCCCACTGGACGAAGGCGTGGAAAGAGAAGACCTGGCCTCAAGTGAAGGAGATGAGTGAGCTGGATGATGAGTAGACTTAGGAGTTTCGATTTATCGTCTTGTTTGTTTTTTTTTTTTTTTTTTTTTTTGAAGGGATGTAAGTAAGTTGTACACACATTTTTGAATGAATAAAATGGCATTTATGGTATTTCTCCTTGTGCTGGTTTGGCCTTGCTTTGTTTTTCTTGGGATTATTTTGTGCACTGATGTTTTCAGCAAATGCTTGTGCTAGGCAGTAGAGCAAGGTGAAACTAAAGTCATGCCAGAATCCAAGCCAGAATAGGACAAGGAATTTTCTAATACAGAGTGGAATGGCAAATTTTTTGAACTGTGTGAGAACATCTTTAAAATATGACTAAGTGTCACATTAGCTTGAAAAAGTGGACTGAAATGTAATGTTGAAGGTGTGATTTTCAAATGAAATATGGGGGAGCATCTTTAAAATATGACTAAGTGTCAAATTATTTTGAAATTATGGTTAAGAGTTAGACTATGACTGACTGTTTTGCTTTATAAGCTTGCATTCATAGGTCTGACTGCGGCTTGTGAAAATGCTCAGGTCGGACTGAGGCTTTTGAGAGTGCTCAGGTCTGGTCGGACTGAGGCTTTTGGAAGTGCTCAGGTCTGACTGAGGCTTTTGAGAGTGCTCAGGTCGGGCTGAGTCTTTTGAAAGTGCTCAGGTCGGACTGAGGCTTTTGAAAGTGCTCAGGTCGGACTGAGGCTTTTGTAAGTGCTCGGTCTGGCCGAGGCTTTTGAAAGTGCTCAGGTCTGACTGAGGCTTTTGAGAATGCTCAGGTCGGGCTGAGTCTTTTGAAAGTGCTCAGGTCTGACTGAGGCTTTTGAGAGTGCTCAGGTCGGGCTGAGTCTTTTGAAAGTGCTCAGGTCGGACTGAGGCTTTTGAAAGTGCTCAGGTCGGACTGAGGCTTTTGTAAGTGCTCGGTCTGGCCGAGGCTTTTGAAAGTGCTCAGGTCTGACTGAGGCTTTTGAGAGTGCTCAGGTCGGGCTGAGTCTTTTGAAAGTGCTCAGGTTGGGCTGAGTCTTTTGAAAGTGCTCAGGTCGGACTGAGGCTTTTGAAAGTGCTCGGTCTGGCCGAGGCTTATGTAAGTGCTCAGGTCGGACTGAGGTTTTTGAAAGTGCTCAGGTCGGACTGAGGCTTTTGAAAGTGCTCAGGTCGGACTGAGGCTTTTGAAAGTGCTCGGTCTGGGGTCTTGAGTGTGTGCTGCGAGCTGAAACTTAATTGGGATGATGAGGATAGCTGGGAGACAAAAACTGTTGTTATAAGAAATGTAGTACAATGACCAAGAATTACATCATGCGTCAAAATGGGAGTACAACAATTGAGGGATACAAAAGTAACAGCTTATTGGAAGTAGCGTTTCAAGTGTTCAGCATTCCATGGGTGGGGAAGGTCGCGACCCTCCATATCTTGAAGTCGGTAAGTGCCTGGACGCGGTCTGGCTTTCACAATATAGGGTCCCTCCCATTTGGCGGCCAATTTACCCTCGGTCGGATTCTTGGTGGCAAGGGTTGCTTCTCTCAGCACTAAGTCCCCCACGGCAAATTCCCTTGGTCGGACCTTGCGATTGTAGTGTGTCCTCATTTTTTGTTGGTATGAGGCTAATCTGACCGCAGCGGTCTCCCTGAGTTCTTCAATCAGGTCTAGGTCCGCGCGACGGAGCTCTTCGGTTGAGGCGAGATCTGGATGCAGGACCCTGGGGGTGGGCAGACCGACTTCGACTGGGATGACCGCCTCAGCGCCATATGTTAGACGAAAAGGGGTTTCCCCAGTGGGAGTCCGAGCAGTGGTTCGGTAAGCCCAGAGTACGTTTGGTAGTTCCTCAGCCCAAAGGCCTTTAGCAGCTTCGAGTTTGGTTTTGATGATCTTCAGGAGAGAACGGTTTGTGACCTCAACTTGGCCATTTGCTTGGAGGTGACCAGGGGAAGAGAAACATGGTTGAATCTGGAGATCTGCACAAAACTGCCTATACTTGGCGTTGTCGAATTGCTTTCCATTGTCGGTGACAATGGCTTGAGGGATGCCAAACCTGCAAACGATCGACTGCCAAATGAACTTGGTTGTATTTCGCTCGGTGATGGTGGCCAGGGGTTCTGCCTCTACCCATTTGGTGAAGTAATCGATGGCGACAATTGCAAACTTGGTCTGGCCTCGGTCGGTGGGGAGTGGACCAACCAAGTCGATCCCCCATTTGGCGAATGGATAAGGGCTGCAAAGGGTGATCAGCTCGGTAGGAGGGGCGTGTGGGATGTTGGCGAAGCGCTGACACTTGTCGCATTTAAGCACAAAGTCGGTTGCATCTTGGTTGAGAGTCGGCCAGAAGTAGCCTGTGCGGAGTACTTTCTGAGAGAGGGACCTGCCCCCCGAGTGGTTGCCACAGATCCCCTCATGGATATCTTGCATGACATAGGTTGCCTGGGTGGGGCTGAGGCATCGCAGGTATGGGCGCGAAAAACCTCGTTTATAAAGGATGCCATCGACCAGAATGTAGTTAGCCGATCGAGCTCTGACCTTGGCAGCTAGCTGTTGGTCGTTTGGGAGCTCCCCAGCAGTCAAGAAGAGGAGAATGTCGGATGCCCAAGGGATGGGTTCAGTCTGGAGGAATTGCACTTCTTGTGGGTCGGGCGAGATGGCCAGGTGAGCTAGATATTCAAGGTGAACTTCGTCGCTAAGGTCGGAATGGTCGGCGGAAGCAAGCCGGGCCATTTCGTCTGCTTTGGAGTTTTCCGTCCGGGGTATGTGCCTGATCTGGAAAGTATTGAAGAGGCGAACAAGGGGGAGTGCTATGTCTCTGTAAGCTCGCATTGTATCATCCTTGGCATCGAATTCCCCCGTGATCTGACCGACGATGAGTTGGGAATCACTGAACACGCGGATCTGGTCGACACCAATGTCTTTGGCGAGGCGGAGTCCTGCTATCAGTGCTTCATACTCAGCCTCGTTATTACTAGCCTCAAACAGGAAGCGAAGAGCACATTTGAAATAGCCACCCTCAGGAGAGGCGAGGATGATGCCAGCCCCACTACCCGCCCTGCAAGATGACCCATCAACATTGAGAGTCCAGGAATGGGGGTCTTCAGGATCGGCAGGGGCTGATGTGGCCGTTGAGGTAGTGGGTGGCATAGGATTGGTAAATTCCATGATGAAGTCGGCTATAGCTTGCCCCTTGATTGCTGTTCGAGGGCGGTAGGAGATGTCAAACTGGCTGAGTTCGACTGACCACTGCATTAGTCTGCCCGAAAGTTCTGGTTGTTGCATGACCTTCTTCAAGGGCTGGTCGGTGAGGACCACTATAGGGTGGGCTTGGAAGTAAGGGCGAAGTCGTCTGGATGCAGTGACCAAAGCCAATGATAGTTTTTCTAGCAAAGGGTAGTTCTGCTCTGCTCCCCTCAGAGCTCGGCTGATGTAATAGACAGGCCGTTGGACTGAGCCATCTTCTCTGATGAGGGCCGCGCTGACAGCAGTGTTTGATACTGCTAGGTAGAGGAAGAGGGGTTCGCCTGTGATGGCTTGTGAAAGGAGGGGTGGGTTGGCCATACACCGTTTTAACTGCTGGAAAGCCTCTTCGGACTCAGTTGTCCATTCGAAGGTCTGCCTGAGGACTTTGAAGAAGGGTAGTGTAGATGTCCCCGAACGCCCCGGGAGGGTTAGGTCCCGAATCGAGGCACACGGCCTGACGGTCCCGAAAACCGGGAACCGGGCTCCGAAATGGGCAAAATGACCTACGGCCACGAAATGTAGCTCACGGCCACCGGGAGATAGTCTACAGGACCACTCCCTTCCCGCGGGAAAGAAAATAGAGAAAACCGAGTCTGGTTCGCAAACCGAGACAAGGCACAGAAGAAGGTTCGGAAGTCCGGAGGCGGGGCGCACGGCCGCGACTCTAAGACTTCTGAACGAGCACAACATGCAACAACACCGAGTGCTCAATCGGTGACGTCTGAGTCTTAAGGTCGGTCAAAAATGGGGTGTCTACAGTTGCCCCTCTTTGACAGAACTCGGAAGTCACAAGAATTGACGGGAGTGAATGTCAAAGCCCAAAGACGACCCATTTTTGACAAGGCCGAAGACTGAGACAATCATACAAGATGAACAGATAAATGTGTGCCCGCAGGCGTGCCCGCAGGCAGGGGGCAAAATGCAAAATGATATGCAGAAAGATTTTGATAATTGGACTTACACGCCACGCGAAGCCGGTTTGAAGATTGGACTTATACGCTACGCGAAGCCGGTTTGAAAATTGGACTTACACGCTACGCGAAGCCGGTTATCATTCATGATCATGCAAAGAGAGCTGTAATGAAGCAAGTATTCACGATAGATGCAACAGAGAGTACAATAGATGGAAAATGGTGACATACTCCAACCACGCTGGACTCGTGAGTGGAGGAAGAACAAAGAAAATCAATCAGAAGCGCGTTCCACGCAACCTAAGATAAATTCCAAGCATGCTGAAAATCGCGTGAGGAAGGGGACACTCAAAACACACTGAAAGTCGTGAGAGGAGGTCCGAAAACAACCGCCCAGGTGCGTACACAACACAACCCGAGATAAATTCCAAACACGCTGAAATCGCGTAAGGAAGGGGACACTCAAAACACGCTGAAAGTCGTGAGAGGAGGTCCGAAAACAACCGCCCAGGTGCGTACACAACGCAACCGAGATAAATTCCAAACACGCTGAAATCGCATAAGGAAAGAAACACTCTAACCACGCTGAAATCGTGAGAAGAGGAACGGGACACTCAAACCACGCTGAAATCGTGAGAAGAGATCAAGACAACAACCGCCCAGGTGCGTACACAACGCAACCTGAGATAAATTCCAAACACGCTGAAATCGCGTAAGGAAAGGGACACTCAAACCACGCTGAAATCGTGAGAGGAGGTCCAAAAACAACCGCCCAGGTGCGTACACAACGCAACCCGAGATAAATTCCAAACACGCTGAAATCGCATAAGGAAAGAAACACTCTAACCACGCTGAAATCGTGAGAAGAGGAACGGGACACTCAAACCACGCTGAAATCGTGAGAAGAGATCAAGACAACAACCGCCCAGGTGCGTACACAACGCAACCTGAGATAAATTCCAAACACGCTGAAATCGCGTAAGGAAAGGGACACTCAAACCACGCTGAAATCGTGAGAAGAGGAACGGGATACTCAAACCACGCTGAAATCGTGAGAAGAGATCAAGACAACAACCGCCCAGGTGCGTACACAACGCAACCTGAGATAAATTCCAAACACGCTGAAATCGCGTAAGGAAAGGGACACTCAAACCACGCTGAAATCGTGAGAGGAGGTCCAAAAACAACCGCCCAGGTGCGTACACAACGCGACCCGAGATAAATTCCAAACACGCTGAAATCGCGTAAGGAAAGGGACACTCAAACCACGCTGAAATCGTGAGAGGAGGTCCAAAAACAACCGCCCAGGTGCGTACACAACGCAACCCGAGATAAATTCCAAACACGCTGAAATCGCGTAAGGAAAGGGACACTCAAACCACGCTGAAATCGTGAGAGGAGGTCCAAAAACAACCGCCCAGGTGCGTACACAACGCAACCTGAGATAAAGGTTTTAACCGGGGAGAATAACAATGGTGTAACCAACAGGCGTATCTCAACGTATTTCATACGGAGAGAGGAAAGGTTTTAACCGGGTAACAAGTGGTGTGAGTGTGTGTGATTGATACACAAAGTAGGCAAAGCGAGTGTGTGATAGATACACTATTTGAGCAAAGTGTAATTGATATACAAAGGGTGAAGTGAGCAAAGTGTGATGGATACACAAAAGACAAGCACAAAGTGTGATAGATGCACTAAGTGAACAAAGTATGATTGATATACCAAATGTGAACACGAAGTGTGATAGATGCA
Source organism: Camellia japonica (assembly GCA_030407325.1). Lineage (NCBI taxonomy): Eukaryota > Viridiplantae > Streptophyta > Magnoliopsida > Ericales > Theaceae > Camellia > Camellia japonica. The sequence continues at coordinate 12,778 of JAPPVO010005321.1, read as the reverse complement.
CTAAGTGAACAAAGTATGATGGATATACTAAAAGCGAACACAAAGTGTGATAGATGCACTTAGTGAACAAAGTATGATTGATATACCAAATGTGAACACGAAGTGTGATAGATGCACTAAGTGAACAAAGTATGATTGATATACTAAAAGCGAACACAAAGTGTGATAGATGCACTTAGTGAACAAAGTATGATTGATATACTGAATGTGAACACAAAGTGTGATAGATGCACTAAGTGAACAAAGTATGATTGATATACTAAAAGCGAACACAAAGTGTGATAGATGCACTTAGTGAACAAAGTATGATTGATATACTGAATGTGAACACGAAGTGTGATAGATGCACTAAGTGAACAAAGTATGATGGATATACTAAAAGCGAACACAAAGTGTGATAGATGCACTTAGTGAACAAAGTATGATTGATATACTGAATGTGAACACAAAGTGTGATAGATGCACTAAGTGAACAAAGTATGATTGATATACTAAAAGCGAACACAAAGTGTGATAGATGCACTTAGTGAACAAAGTATGATTGATATACTGAATGTGAACACAAAGTGTGATAGATGCACTTAGTGAACAAGTATGATTGATATACTAAAAGCGAACACAAAGTGTGATAGATGCACTTAGTGAACAAAGTATGATTGATATACTGAAGGTGAACACGAAGTGTGATAGATGCACTTAGTGAGCAAGTATGATAGATATACTGAAGGTGAACACGAAGTGTGATAGATGCACTTAGTGAGCAAGTATGATAGATATACTGAATGTGAACACGAAGTGTGATAGATGCACTTAGTGAACAAGTATGATAGATATACTAAATCAATGAAGTGTGATTGATACACTGAAAGTGTGATACAGAAGATAAGAATGTGTGTGATGGATACACACGATGAGTGAAGTGTGATTGATACACTGAGTGAGAGTGTAATAGATACACAAAAGTAAATATGTGCATGATAGATACACAAAATGAGAATGTGTATGATGGATATACCAAAGTAAGACTGTGTGTGATAGATACACAAAATGAATGAAACGTAATTGATATACTAAGCGAATGAAGTGTGATTGATACACTAAATGAATGAGAGTGTGATCGATACACTAAGTGAATGAAGTGTGATTGATACACTAAATGAATGATCTCAAATGGAACTGCTTTGAATGAACCGTACATACAATATCGTGCATGACTGAGAAAGAAACTTGATAGGTACAATGCATTACAATGCATGATGCTTAAGGAAAGCAATAAATGGACAAAGTGGCGCTTTAGAAAGCACCTCATGAGGTGAGTGGCGGTGAACCGCTCTTCTTCGACGGGGATCTCCCCTTGTGCTCTTCGAACACTTTACCTTGAACTCACAGTACAAAGGCTCTGGAATGCTGACAAGGGTCCTACACGTAGAATACTTTGGATGCTGCCTTTCTTCTTGATCATATTCACAACTTTCCCTATTCTCTAACGGGGTGACAGACTAGGTTGGTTCAGTATCCAGAATTGAGGTGCATACACGCTGTCTCAACCGATGGGGCTTCCATACAGATTTCAAGCCGAGGGCGCGCCTCTGGGTATTTAAACCAGACTTTAGTCTCGGAAATCCCGAACCTTTGCGTTCTAGGCCACGGCCATTCGAACTCTAATTTTCACCGTCGCAGTTGGTCTCCTAGGAACTCATCGCAAACACGGCCAAGATGCCTCTGGCAGGGAATGGTACTCAAGGAGAGCACTCCTGATCGCCATTCTGGCTTGAAGTAGACTTGATTTTGAGCTTGAGGTAGAGGCACACTCATACGTCGGAACATTGGCAAGACCTGAAGAGGTACACACGGGATGCAATCTCGGAACTTACTGAAGTTGGAACAAAACTTAGATGCCCGACATCTTCCTCTTTTGCTTTGCAGCCCGAAATTCATAGCTTCAGATAGATCCTGATTTTACTGTTCTCATATGACTTGGGTTGAACCCTGCGATTTTATGAAAGAACAAATTCTGTTTTGCACAAATGTGGAGAACGGCACGGCACTCGGAGCACAAAATGATTTTTATTTTTTGAAAATGAGAAAAGGATTCTCAACCGGGTATTGAGCCTACAACTGACCACAGCCAAAACAACTCAACACAGAAAAAACAAAAGGTAAACGACCTAAATACAACGAGACACGCTCGGGATGACTTAAAACAAGAAATGAGACAAACGAAAAGATACGACACTCAGACGTGCACAGGGAGCCTGTTTCACCGGATGTGTTTCCCACCCTTTCTTATTTATGATTCTCACATCACTCGGCCCTCAAGCTCTATTTTTCTGTCAAAACCCTTTTGCTCACTTTTTCTCTCATCGCACGCCTCTCTATTGTTCAATCTCTCATTTTTCAATCCCTCCCCTGGGTGGTTGATAGATAAACAGCAAGTTGTGGGCTCGTGTCCTTAGCACTCAGCTAGATTCTCTTTCTTCCGCTCACAGCAGTGAGTTTCTCCCACAGAGGGGTTGCGCTGCAACAGGATGTGTAGCAAATCTGCAGCTGACATCGATTGATGATGCTTTGCTGGAGAGTTTGGACGTGATCAGATCTGTCCAGATGATGGAGTGGAATATCCTGATCCATTCCAGTTCGTGCTTCGCACTTGGCTTGATACTTCACTGCTTGGAGGATACGAGAGCTTTCAGTCCTTTGTCGTTAACTTCAGTTGTGCCCTTTTCTGGCAAGTAGAGTGCCCTTTCTAGCAAGTGCGTTGATAAAGGGAAAAAGACAGAGAACCTAACTCAACTGTGCCCCTAGTTCATCATGTTGACCATGTTTTGTTTTTTGCTTTCTACTAAAACAATTTTGACCCACATGAGAGTTAGATTAACATGCTTGTTCAATTTTTGATTTGAAATCACGCAAGTCAGGCTATGAGCACTGAAAATTTTCCTTTTTTGGGTCCAAGAAATGGTCCAGTTTTTGGAAAAGATAGAACGATTTTCGAGAAAATAGTCAACTTCAGTAAAAATTCTCAAAAACTATTTTTGCACACGGCCACTTGCTCAACGAGCATGAAACCTACTCCTGAGATACACAACCTCGGACCCATAGCAATGGAAAATTGCCCCTTGTCTGAAGGGCTGCATGGCAACGGAAAGTTGCCCCTTGTTTGAAAGGCACCGCAGCGTATTGAATGGCAACGGAAAGTTGCCCCTTGTTTGAATGGTACTGCAGCGCATTGTAGTCAGTCCTCAGAGCGAAGATTGCAACCGTACTCTCGGATACAGAGAAGGCAAGGATGGTCAAAAACCATTACATGGACACAATTGAATTTGAATTGTTTTACGGCTGGACTTCAGAATGAAGTTGCCTACGTATCCCAAAGATGGGAATCAAGCCTTACGTAGTTCCGGGGTTAAGGTACACTCGGGTATTTAACCTCTCCTTTTTATGCTCTAACTTTTGCCAAGGCGCCTGTTGCGGGTTTTCGACCTTGCGAGCTTTGTTTTTCTTTTCATTTCATTTTCATTTCTTCTCTTTTTTCTTTTTTTTTCTTTTCTTTTTCATCTTTTCTTTTTTTTCTTTTCTTTGCATTTTTTTCCTTTTCTCTTTTTTTGTTCTTTTTTGCATTTTTTTTTTTTGTTCTTTTTGTTCTTTTTCTTGCTCTAACTTTTGCCTGGGTCGCCCTTCCGGGTTTTCGGCCCAGCGAGCCTCTCGAAGGGTAAAAGTGTAACAAGTCCATGCCAAATGGTTTTGAGATTGAAGCCCTCTATATCCAGGAGAGTGGCTGCTGTATTAACTTGCAGAAAGATCCACATTTGGCTCTTCGAGCACATCGGATATTTTTTGCCCCTAGTTCGAGGGGTGCTTCTGTTCTAGCTTTGCAAGCTTCTTCTGATGGGGTCTGACCTTCTTGACCTGACTTTGGTGCCTCTTGCTCGAGGGCTGCTTCAAATCTGGCCACACAGGCCTCATGTTGTAGTTGACCGTTGAACCTTCTGAATTCAAGTTCAAGGTTTGAAAGCAAAGGGGTCGAGTCTCGAGACCGAGAGTGATCTTAAGCTGCACAATCTCAAGAGTGATTCCACACAGGTCTTCGCAGGACCGCGCAAAACATTTTGTTTTTGAAAATTTTTAAGAAAGCGACAAATCGCTCGCGCTGAAGACAGTGTAGGACCAATCTGGATCAAAGCTAGGGTCCTTCCCAGTACTCACACTAACAAGCATGATTTCATTCATTAAGGGCTTAGCACGCCTCTCTTTTTCTCAATTTGATCAAAGTTTTGCAAATCCCGAGGAATTGCTCCCTCTTTGTTTTCACCGCAGTGTTCAAAAAGGTTTTGAAAAATTTAGGTCATTACAATGACTTCAAGGCGCAGAAAAGCAGGTGAAAAGCACTGCCATTTCTTTCAAGTTCTGGCACAACTGGCGCAAGGCAGAAGCAAATGCTAGAGTATGGAAATCACTGCTGTTTCATTCAAAATCTGTTGGCATAACTGGCTCCCTGGCAGAAACAGACTCGAAACAAAACAAAAAGACAAACGCGAAACAAAATGGTGACGCCCGAGGTAACACCCCCGGAATCACCTGACTTCTATACAACAGGACTGACTCGATACAACAAGACAGACCCAAGACAAAAGAGACTGACTCAAAACAAAAAGACAGACTCAAAACAAAGTAACAAAAACTGACCCAATACCCAGGTCAGAAAGCACAAAAACTGGTGTTTGCACATTACTCAGAACAGTGCGTGCCATTCCCACGTCTGGAGTAAATTGAGCGTCACCCACAGCTGGTTCAACCCCTGACCACATCACATTATCCCCTCACAAGTTCACTGATCAAGTGCCGATAGACTTTGCAGGACCTGGTACGGCAATGACCCCTTTGTCAAACAGATCTTGTACATCATGGCGCAGACGAAAGCAACTGTCGGTGTCATGACCGGTTTGCTGATGGTAGGCACAGTATTTAGTCTGGTCATACTTTGCAGGGATAGGATCGGGTAGGGGCCGTTGTTCCAACGGTTTCAAATGTCCTTCCCGGAGTAAGACATCTAGAGCCTTTGACAGAGGCATATGAAGTGGAGTGAAAACCCTCTTGACTCGGGGTGGATATTTGGCCGTCTGTGAGTTACTCCCGGACGCACCGGTGAATGGGGTAGCCTTTCTTGATGTGGTGGTAGTGACCATGCCCACTTCAAAAGATCTTGCAGCTGCATCACCACTAGTGGTTGCATTCGAATTGCGGGAAAACGCTCGCCTAGGCTGCTCATTCTCCTGGTCAATAAGGCCCTGCTTCATGGCATCTTCGATCTGTACTCCCATCTCATGCAAATCTGAAAAGGTATGGAAGGGGAGCACGATCATTTTCTGCATTAGTTTGGGCTGGAGGTTGCGCACAACCATCCGTATTTGATCCTTATCCGTTGGCCTAATGGTCATCATTGAGGCCTTGGCCCTCCAGCGGGCCACAAAGTCAGAGAAGCCCTCTTTCGGCTCTTGCCTGGTCATCTCGAGATCACGGGTTGTGATCTCAATCTGGGTATTGTATGAATATTGTGCGACGAAGGCCTCGGCCATCTCCTCCCAGTTTCGTTTCACTGAATCCTCCAATTTGGCGTACCAAATGGCTGCACTACCCGACAGGGTCCTGCCAAAAAGGGAAAGCTTCTGTAATCTTGTCAAGCCCATCGGGCGCAGAACATCTGAAAACAAACTCAGGTGGACCATGGGATCTCCCGACCCGTCAAAACGGTCGATGTGAGGCATTTTGAACCTGTCCGGCAATGTCACCACCGAATCAGTATACCCATCTCCAATGTCTGGGATGGAATTGACTCCCTGAGATTTCTTAAACATCTTCTCAAGTTTGCTCAATTTCAAAGCTGTAGGGTCGACCTCGAACTCGAAGGGAGAGTCTGGCAGATTGGTAGGTGCTTTGGATAGCTGGGGTAAAATTGGGGGCGGAGCAGGCCCTACTGGAATGTCCGTACCTTCCTGGACATTTGGCATCTCTCCAGGTGCTGGAGCTCCTGCTGGGGGAGGAACTTGTTGTGAAGCAGACGCGCCGCTTTGCTGTTGCAACCTAGTGATGAGCTCGGCTTGCTGAGCCATGATTGCAGCCTGCTGCTTGGAAAATTCCGCTTGGCGGACAGCGTCCTCCTGCATGAGCTTCATACTTTCTTGCATCTGGCGCATCATCGCCTCTACCACTGATGTATTCTGCGGTTCCATCTGATTGACTGGTATGTCTATCCCTGCAGTAGAAACTGAGACTCAGCCTGACTGTTCACTGGTGGAATGGATAAGGGCCACTGATCTGGTAACTACTGAACTGGTGATCTGTGCCTGACTGACATTCTTCACCCTGCCTCCGGTAAAGGAACACTGATTGCCCTTGAACTGAATCTCTGACCCGACAAAGTCTATCAACACAAGTTCGGTGTACCCGGGGGGTATTGGAGCCCTCTGAAGCTATGGTTCCCGGACTACCCTAGCAAAAGAGAAAACGGACAGCATCTCAGCCCAATTTCACCAGAACAGATATGAACAAAACCGAATGAGTGTGCCCTCTACTGAATTCTGCCCAGAATTCTGCTTGTAAGCTGATACCCTCAGGTAAAACTGGTTCCACCAAATACTAATGCCCGCGGGCCTGATACCCAAAATACTGAATTGGTGCCCGCAGGCCTGATGCCCAAACTCGCAAACTGATACATGCATTCCCTGTAGAGACGCACTCTAACAAGCACATAGCAGATAAGTGAGAGCCAAAACACCCCTATGTTGGGGTAGGGTTTCCCTGTCCTATTTTGTCAGGAGCTAGGGTTTTACTACGCACGCAGCGGCTTCAAACAACCTATAAACGGGTAAGCAACCTGTCCTAGTCTGGAATGGTTACTATGGATCCGAATATGCACTAGGTCGAATGGTCAAAAAGGGTGCCCCGGTAAAACCGGGGTTTGTGTTCCCATGCTGTCAGAGCCCAGAGCCGATCAGCCTTACGGACATGACTTGACAAGACAAGCCTCCGGCAAATCGTTCGGGAATGGCATATGGCAAACACGGTGTCCTAGGCGCACCAATGCAAATACAATGCAAAGAAACACACAAGTGTAGTCAAAAGCAGATATCATGAGTTCGAGTCAAGTTCTCTAAATCCCCAGCAGAGTCGCCAGAAACTGTAGACGTCCCCGAACGCCCCGGGAGGGTTAGGTCCCGAATCGAGGCACACGGCCTGACGGTCCCGAAAACCGGGAACCGAGCTCCGAAATGGGCAAAATGACCTACGGCCACGAAATGTAGCTCACGGCCACCGGGAGATAGTCTACAGGACCACTCCCTTCCCGCGGGAAAGAAAATAGAGAAAACCGAGTCTGGTTCGCAAACCGAGACAAGGCACAGAAGAAGGTTCGGAAGTCCGGAGGCGGGGCGCACGGCCGCGACTCTAAGACTTCTGAACGAGCACAACATGCAACAACACCGAGTGCTCAATCGGTGACGTCTGAGTCTTAAGGTCGGTCAAAAATGGGGTGTCTACAGGTAGGCACTTATCTGTGGCGCGGGAGATGAAACGGTTGAGGGCGGCTACTCTGCCAGCGAGCCGTTGAACCTCTTTAACCGTTTTGGGCGACTGCATCTCGACCAGAGCTTTGATCTTTTCAGGGTTAGCCTCAATGCCGCGTTGACTAACCATGAAGCCCAAGAATTTCCCAGACCCTACGCCAAAGGCGCACTTCTCGGGGTTGAGCTTCATCTGATACTTTCGAAGGGTGGCAAATGTCTCTCGCAGGTCGGCGATGTGATCGGTGGAGAGTTTGCTCTTAACTAGCATGTCATCCACGTATACTTCCATGTTTCGACCGATCTGATGGTGGAAAACTGCATTGACTAACCGTTGGTAGGTGGCCCCAGCGTTTTTCAATCCGAACGGCATTACGCAGTAATGGTAGGTACCTCGGTCGGTGATGAAGGATGTGTGTTCCCGATCGGATGAGTGCATCATGATTTGGTTGTACCCAGAGAAAGCATCCATGAAACTGAGCATTTGGTGACCGGCCGTGGCATCGACCAGCAGATCTATGCGGGGAAGTGGGTAGCTATCCTTGGGGCAAGCTCTGTTCAGGTCGGAGTAGTCGACGCAGAGACGCCATTTGCCGTTGTTTTTGCGAACCAGGACCACATTGGACAGCCACTTAGGGTAGTCCACGTTTCGGATGAACTGGGCGTCAAGGAGTTTGTCAACTTCTGCAGCGATAAGATTATTACGCTCTGGGTGGAAGATTCGCTGCTTTTGGCGGTAAGGTTTGAAATGAGGTTCGATGCTGAGGCGGTGGGTGATGAGAGAAGGGTCAATGCCTGGCATGTCAGCATGAGTCCAAGCAAAGATGTCCCTGTGCTCGGTCAGGAGGGCAGTAAGGTCGGCTTTGGCTTGGGAAGGTAGTTGGCTGCCGATTTTAGCTGTTTTGAGCGGGTTGGTGGGATCAATATTGACCTCGACGAGCTCCTCCACTGGTTCTCCTCTGACCAACTCGTCTTCATCCTGGGCGTCGAGCCCTTCAATGATCATTGCTTCCTTTATCTTAACCTCTTTAAGGGAGGCGACGTAGCATTCCCTGACCACTGTCTGCTCTCCTCTGACTGTCCCGACACCGGAATCAGTAGGAAATTTGATGGCAAGATGGTAGGTGGATGTGATGGCTTGGAAGGCATTTAGGGCCGTGCGGCCAAGGATAATGTTGTAAGCAGAGGGGCAATCGACCACAAGGAAGGTGAGCAACTTAGTGGTCTGCCTGGGGTGTTCGCCGATGGTGATAGGTAGGTCGATAGAGCCGATCGAGGTCACACGGTCGCCGGTGAAACCGACTAGAGGGGTTTGGAGCGGGGTCAAGCTTTCTTCTCCGACCTTAAGCTGGCGGAAGCAATTTAGGAAGATGATGTCTGAAGAGCTGCCATTGTCTATGAGGACTCGTCTGACCTTGTAATTGGAGAGGATTGAAGAGATCACTAGGGGATCATCATGGGGATAGCGGATTCCTGCACAATCGGCGTCTGTGAAGGTGATGGGTTCAATCCACTGTTTTGGCTGCTTGGAAGGTCTGTCGACCACGGCCACCGTGTTGTCCGAGCCCTGCCGAATTTTTCTGAGCTCGGCCCTCTGAGCTGAGCGGGATGGTCCTCCGCAGGGGAGCCCGGCTGAAATGACCCTGATTTCTCCAACTGGTGGAGGAGGATTTCCTGGGGGTCGTGGTTGTGGTTGTTGACGATCACGACCCTGGTCAGGTGGGGCTTGGTGTCGGGGCGGGGTGCGCCGACGGTCGTGTCTGAGGGGCTCAGTCTTCTGTCTCTGCTGAGGGTGGATATTTGTGAACCGGCTGAGACGCCCTTGACGTATCAGGGCTTCGACCTGGTCCTTGAGATTGATACAGTCGTCCGTGTTATGGCCGTGGTCTTGGTGGAAACGGCAATATTTGGACTGGTCTTTCCGGCTGGAAGGGTTTCGTGAAGGTAGGGGCCATTTGAGGGGGTAGTCTTTCTGGATTTGATGAAGGACCTGTTCCATGGGGGAGTTAAGGGGGTATACCTCTCGAACCGACCAGGTGGTCTAGCTGGTGCCGGTCGGTCGGTGCGCGGAGGCCGGTCGGTATAATGGGGTGTTTGGTTGTTGTACTGAGTGTTTCGGGGTTCGGGGTCTTTCCTCTTATCTCTGGGGGTCGGGTTTTTAGTGACCGGGTCTTGTCGAGCGGCTAATGAGTCTTCTGCGTTCATATATTTCTGGGCTTTGGAGAGTAGGGTTGCCATGGAGGTCGGGGGGTTTTTAGAAAGTGAGAAGAGGAAATCAGACGACCGTAGACCTGCCATGAATGCGGTGAGGATGACCTTGTCATCATTTTCAGCCACCTGCAAAGCTTCAGTATTGAAGCGAGTAACAAAGCTGCGTAGTGACTCCCCCTCAGTCTGGCGGATGTTGAGGAGCTGGGTTGCAGGACGGCGCTGACGTTGAGCTCCGATAAAGTGGCTGAGGAAAGAGTCGCTGAGGTGCTGGAAGGTGGAGACAGAGTCCGCCGGTAACTGACTGAACCAAAGCCGAGCTGACCCCTTCAATGTTACAGGGAAAACTCGGCACATGATCTCGTCAGGAAAGGCGTGGAGAATCATGAGGGTGCGGTAGGTTTCCAGGTGATCGACTGGGTCCGTGGTCCCGTCGAAGGAATCAATGGTGGGCATTTTGAACTTGGCGGGCAGAGGTTTGTCTCGAATGGAGGCGACGAATGGTGAGTTTGTAGTGGTAGAGGGTTTGTGTTGAATGTTCTGCATGACCCCTTGGAGCTGAAGCTTCATGGCTCGGAGTTCAGCGTCCCAGAGGGGAATGTTGTCACCTCCGGAGGGGAATGGAGGCTGGGGTGGATGCTGGATACTGCTGGCTTCCTGCTCGGAGCTGGTGGTGCGATCGACGGGTGTGGAGGTGGAGGTGGTGGAATGACTTGTGGGTGAGGCGGTTGCAAGCCTCCCAAGTTAGGAAAGTTGGGTTGTGGGATGGTGTGGCTCAGGACTTGTTCTGGATGGGGCGATCATCTGGGGGTGGCGGAGGCGGCATGGGAAGATTTCTTTGGAGCAAGGCATTTATCAGGGCTTGGTTTTGCTCGGCCATGCGGTTGATGCTATTGGTGAGCTCGATGAAATATTGTGGCGGTTGGTTTGGGTTGGGAGGGTCGGTCTGGTGGTCAGCGGCATTGTGGTGAGAAGCCATGGATCTAGTCGTGACCATACACCTTGATGGGTAAAGGTAAAGGATCGCTGGAACGGGGGTCTCCGGCGACAATGAACACAACTGGCGCGCAGATAAGAACCAAGTTCCCACAGACGGCGCCAACTGATGATGCAGTTCGTCTAGGTGAATGGGCTAGACCGATCCAAGCTCCTCAGATCCAATGGGCTACCTGCAAATAAGTTCAACGGGGAACGGGGTAGTCCCCCAGCGAACCCTCCGGTGTATCCATTAGAATAGGTAATGGACCAGAAAAATATAGAGAGAGAAGGTGAGAGAGAAGGAGATAGATAAAACTTAACCTTCTCTTTTTGCCTCAGGCTTTGTTTATATCTCTTGGTAATCATTTCGTTTCTTGCCGAAAGCTTGTGCCGTCATTCGTCTTGTTCAGGGTGAGGGGGTGCCATTCCGGCTGAGGGGTGTTGTCGCAATAAATGCTGTGATGGATTGCATTAATGGTGATGTGCTGTGGCAATAACTTTGCAGATCTTTGTCTGCTGATGTGGCCTCTCCTGCATCCGCCATGTGTCTGGATATTATGGTCCTCCCTGCCTAGTTGGCTTCCAGAGGTGTTGGGTTTTTCTAACCGGGTTGTGTAATGGGGTCTAGATGGTGGGCTTGGGTTTACCCTTTGTGGGCCGTGATCCTAGTGGGCCTATCCCTGTCAGTAGTCCCCCATTCCCAAGTGCAGCTTTAGTCCAACGAAGGGAATAATGATAAGGAAGACGAATTCAACCGGTAGGCTGAGTGGACCAGGCTGACCGTGAGGGTAGCCGAGTGGATGAAGCGAGCACAAGGGTGGCCGAGCGGGCGAGGCCGAGCGTAAGGGTGGCCGAGCGGAGGGATGAGGCCACCGCAAGGGCGGCCGAGCGGATGAGGCCCACCGCAAGGGTGGCCGAGCGGATGGGGCCGACCGCAAAGGTGGCCGAGCGGATGAGGCCCACCGCAAGGGTGACCGAGCGGACGGGCACGGGCTCAAGATGCGGCGTGTCACGTGGCGATTTGAAGTGGAAAAGACAGGGTGAGGGCAGGAGTCAGTGCATCTGGACCATACACGTGGCCGAGTTTCAGGGGAAGGGGAAGCGTCAAGCGTTGGATCAGGAGTGAAGCGTCAGGGGCATTATTATGGGCATTGATGGTACAGTTTTGGCGGATGATTTGAAAAGTTTTCAAACTGGCGAACGTTAATTTGGATCCTTGGAATACGAGCAAACCGTGGGCTTTTGGTATCATACGATTCACCTACTTGTTTACAAAAACTCAAAATATTCGAAGTATCAATTCTTTCGTTGCTCACGATTCACCATTAAAACACTTCTGCAATTTTCTGGAACCTGCATCTGAAGCAATTCGCAAACACAACTTAGCAATGGCGCAGGAAGAGACTGGGGATGTGAGGATGGATCCGTTGGGGGAAGATGATGCAGAGGAATTAGCGATTCAGTATAGGTCCAACAGGGGTGGGGAATTGGTAGAAACGGCACAGCCAATCAGCCAGGTGGAACCAGACCACTGGCATTCGAGGGCTGATAGATCTCTTATTACAGCGGCGGAGTTGGGGGCTATCCGCGAGAAGTATCAGATTCCTGTGGAGGTGGAATTATGGGTGCCGAAATCGACGGAGAGACCTTCCGATGCCATGGTGGGTGCGTTTTCCCTCTACGAGGAAGCTCTAAAAGGTGGGCTGAGGTTGCCTCTGCCGCAAATCGTGGTAGATGTGCTCAACCACCTGGAGGTAGCACCAGGGCAACTGATGCCCAATGCATGGAAAATCCTGTTGGCGTGTGCATGTGCTTGGCCAAAGGCGAACGGAAGGGCGGCCATGACGGTGGAGGAGTTCTTCGGCTGCTACAAGGCTGCAGGACAGCAAGAGACCTGGATCACCCTTCAGGCGTTGGCAGGGAAGGGTTTGGTGGCTGGTTTACCAATATCCATCAAAGGTTGGAGGCCGCGGTGGTTCTATGTGTCCATCCCTGGAGGGGTTGGTGTGCGCACCATATGGAAGGTGCCAGCC
>JAPPVO010005320.1:0-30096 GCA_030407325.1 Camellia japonica | reverse complement strand
AGCATTATGAGACCTTTTATTGTTACTAATCTCTTTGTCCAGTTTTATTTGGAAATACATGTTCAAAGAAATATGCATTCTGAGATTCAATAATAGTATTTACATGGATTTCAGAATGTTCTGATTTATTAATCAAAAATCGATATGCACTACTATTCTTGGCATAACCAATGAAAATGCAATCAATGGTCTTAGGACATATCTTAGTCTTTTTAGGATTAGGAATAGCCACTTTAGCCAAACACCCCCACACTTTTAAATATTTGTAGGATGGTACTCTTCCATGCCACAATTCATAAGGTGTTTGATTCACTTTCTTTCGGGATACTTTATTAAGTATATAATTAGCAGAAAGTATTGCTTCCCCCCACAAGTTCTGAGGTAATCCAAAACTTATTAACATGGCATTCATCATTTCTTTTAAAGTCCTATTTTTCCTTTCAGCAATTTCATTTTGCTGAGGTGAGTAAGGAGCAGTGATTTGATGAATTATTCCATGTTCTTTACAAAATTCACCAAAAGGTGATTCATATTCACCCCCTCTATCACTTCTAAGTTTCTTGATTTTCTTACCAAGTTGATTTTCAACTTCATTCTTATATTGAATGAAAGTTTCCAAAGCTTCATCATTGGTTCGAATTAAATAAACATAACTATATCTAGTACAGTCATCTATAAAAGTGATAAAATATTTTTTCCCACCTCTAGTTTGAATTGATTTAAAATCACAAATGTCACTATGAATTAATTCAAGTGGTTCCGTACTTCTTTCAATTGAATGAAAAGGAGTTTTAGATAATTTTGTCTCATCACAAATTTCACATTTATGATTTGAATCAATCTCAAATTTAGGTAAACATTCCATATTAATTAATCTACGCAAAGATCCATAATTAACATGTCCTAGTCTACCATGCCATAAATTTGAAGACTCAAGCAAGTAAGAAGAAGATGTATTATTATTAATAACTGAGGGTACAACGGTCATTACATTTAACTTGAAAAGGCCATCTGTAGCACGTCCGCGGGGGACCTCGGCTACAGTTCGGACTCGATTTGTGTCGCGGTTCTAAATCTGAACCAAAGAGTCCAAATCCGGCAAATCGTTTTGAAGAAAAACAGATTTTTGAAAAAGTAGTGCCAAACATGGACTGCTTTGCCAGATTACAGAGTCGCCACCTAAATATTTTAAAATGGGAAATTTAGGAAACCCTGACTCGGTGCCGAAGGCCACATGTCCGTCATCACCAAAGTGGTCTTGGCTCAGGAGCTTGGGTACGATCGGGGAAGGTCAGCTATGAGCACCCCCTTTCGCCCGGTCCGAAGACCGGCCTCTACTAACCGTGATATCCGTTTTTGAAAACTTTATGCGTTCTTATTCCGGTTATTAGCCTAGAATTACTATATTATGCGCACAGCAAACAAGTATAGACCAAATCGCCTAAGTTGGAACAAAACACCACATGTTTGTTTTGAAAATGATTTGCTACTCACAAGTAGGCTAAAATGCAGGTTTTGCCACTCTCAAGCGGGCTTTTAGAAAAGACGATTTTGCCACTATCTAGTGGGCTTTAAAACTCACAGTTTTAATGTGTTGTCCCAATTTAGGTAATTCAACCTCCATCCACAAGCATTCATGCAGTTATATCACATAAGCACTTAGCCTCATGGTAAGCATGCTATTATGGCAACATTCACACACATGCGATATGCTAAAGCATAAAAGCTCACCTAGTACTCCAAGCCAAAACAGAAGCTTATTAGAAATCCATGCATGGACCTAAGCATACTGAAATGTCTAATGCAACACATGCAAAGATGTAATCTAGGCAGGCTCGGCTATCCTAAACGTGGCATATGGAATGCTACAAATAACACGTATTCAATTTGGAATTGAAAGTACGATGCAGTTTGTATGATGTGCCGAGCCCGATGCATGTCAACAAATGCATGGATGCACGCATGCATTGCATAAGGTATGCTAAATTAAATATGCCCTAATCTACCATCATAAGCAGGTAAATAAAAAAGGGAGAAAGAAATAGGGGTTGGAAGACATACACACACTCACACACCCTTATTACAAATATGCCCTCACACGGAGGGACCAAAAGAATAATATACAGTCCCAAATAATAAATAACTATCCTAGCTAATTAATTATTACAGACCCTTAATTAATTAACAAATTAATTAAACTACTGAAAGCAGTAAAAGGCCTCGGGAAGAGGGATGCACGCATGCTCGGATTGGCTTCGCCTAGAAACTCGCTGCCATAGCACTGTTGGCTCTGCTTTTACTGTTCTGCTTCTCTGGAAGACTGTAAAAGTCCCAGAATAGGCTCCCTGCATCCTAAGAATCATCATCGGCTGGATGGAATGTCCACCGGCCGTGTATAAAGTCCACCGGCTGGAAATGAAGCTATCGGCACTAAATACATTGCCGGTCGGCACTCTATACTGCCGGTCGGCACAAAATTCCTGCAGAAGACAGTTTTGACAGCAACAGCAGACCAGCAGTGCAAGGTATAGAATTTCTAGGCAAATGTATGCATGGACACACTCCCTATCATGTAATGGACTCAAGGGAGTATGGCCCTCGACCCCCGGGCCATCAATCACACATTTCAATGCATGATGGCCCAAAAGCCAAGTTAGCAACTTTGATATCAAATGGAATGCAATGCACAAAACAAATCAAAGGGCCCCAACCCCTATCATGATTAGTCAAGAGGCAAGGGATGCATGTTCAATGAAATGCAACCTAGGCATGGCGGCTAAGTACGCAAACATGCGATGCAACTACGTGGCATACACGATGAACAACAAACATGCACAACGCATTGAACATGGCATACACAATGCAAGATGGGCTTACACCAATACAAGGAGGCCATTAGAGGAAAAAGAGATTCCCGAAACGCGTGCACGTATGCACGCAAACCGAGGACCGATCCTGAGGCACGAATGCTACTCTATCAAAGCATGGCAAGGCATGAAACATGACATATGAACGTGCAATGCAATGATGGACTTAAACTAACATGGATAACTCGCAAGCATGCCAAAATCAGCGGCCATGAGATGAAAATGGGACGCTCGGAATGCGTGCACGTATGCACGCGAACCGAATACATGGCATACGCAATGCAATGAGACTAAAATGGCATATACAATGCAACATGGACTTACACTAACATAAGCGGGTCTCAGCCACACTCACATAAGAGGCCATCGGATAAAAAAATGAAGTGCCTCGAAGTGCGTGCACACGGGCACGCAAACCGAGGCAATGGCCCTAAGGCATAAAATGACACAGGAAATGATATGCAAACATGCAAATGAAATTTCAGCAGCTAAATGAGGGGGAAAACCCCCGAAATGATGTGAAATGACACCAAATGCACGGAATGGTCCCGAAATGCGATATTAAGCGCCCGAAATGGCCTACGGCTATACTAAACATGCAAAATTGGTACATGACATGCAAAACAGTAGCAAGGCAGCCCCAAAAATAGCATTTTTACAGTACAAAACATGGCCAAATAGTAAGCATAGATAGGGCAACAATGGCATGCAAAAATGGGGGTCAAGAGAGGGGTATTGAAACAAGTGGTATATGCAAATCCCAAACTGAAAAATTCCCTTCTACAATACTGAAGAGGGACTAAAAAAATGCACATTTACAGTTTATGACAACCCTCAAATCAGCATATAAATATGGCAAAAATGTGATGCAAGATTGAAGCCAACAAAGGTTATAACATGAGATATGCCAAACATTCATCAAACAGCCTTGGACCCTTAACAAAATATGACAAGAAGGCCAAAATATGACTCTTTCCAGACCTGATCATGGCCGAAAACAGAAGTTAGATAGGCTTAACAAAGCATGTAAGAATGGGGGTCAAGGAGGGATATAATGACAAGTATAACATGGAGACCCCAACAAAGTTGATCCCTTCTACAATGTTGTAGAGGGACCCAAAATAAGCCCATTCACAGTTCATGACATGCTCCGAAACAGATCACACAGAGGCTAAACAAATCATGCAATTTTACGGTAAATATGAGAGATTATGAAACAAGTGCATGATAGAGAGGCCAAACAGGGTTGAGCCCTTCTTCAATGTTGAAGAAGGGCTCAAAATGAGCCTACTTACAGTTTACATTATGCTCAAAAACAGATCACACGCAGGTCAGAAATTCCATGCAAAAATGTGGCATATCAAGGAGTATTGAAGCAAGTGCACTAGGGAGGGCTCAAACAGGGTTGAGCCCTTAAACAAACATGAAGAATGGCTCAAAAGAGTCCCCCTTTCAGTAGGGGTCGGAGCTCAAAACCACAAGCAAAGAGGATAGAAAAATGGTACAAGAATGGAGCTCAAAAGGGGAAATGAGTGCTTACCCTTGTAGACCAAGACCTTGGCTGCTTCTAAGACTGAAAATGGTGCCTTTTAGCTACTGGAAGACCCTCCTTGCTTCTGGAAATGGTGTAGTGGTGGTGGTGCTAGGTGGTGATGAAGGGGGGGGGTGTAGAAACTTGCATGATTTTGGTGTTTTAAATATAGAGAGAGAGATTGTATGGAGGAGCTCCCAAATCAAATTTTCTAACCCTAAAAATCACAGCTGGGGCTGCTGTTATATAGACAAAATGAGGGGGAAAATGGAGGGAAAAAAGGGAGGGAAAACATATCAAGTTTCCCGCCAAAAATGGCCAAAAGGGAAAGTGATAGCTACGGGTTTCAAATGGCCGAGAGTCCTTCAACAAAGTTGAAGAGGGGCTCAAAATAAGACACTTTTTAGTTTACGCCCAAGTCCAACGCAGCCCACAAGTACGCCTAAAATACCGTGCAAAAAGGCCCAAAAAGAGGTAAAAAGGCAAGTGACAGATGGAGATGTCAAACAGTAAGAGGTCCTTAATCAAACATGAAAAGGACCTCAAAATATGACTATCTTAAGTTTGGGTCGGAGCCCAAAAATGTAGAATGAAGGTTCGGGAGCCGAAACACGCAGTTCGAGGCCCCGAAAGTGGGCTGTTAGGCACCGGGAGTGGTGCACGACCACGAAGTTGGTCTCTCGGACCACAGTGTCCCTAAAAAGGGAGTAAATAAGATACATGCCAAAAACCGGGGCAAACAGAGGCGGTTAGGCGGTCCCGAACCGAGGCACACGGCCTGACGGCTCCGAAAACCGGGAACCGGGCTCCGAAATGGGCAAAATGGCCTATGGCCACGAAATGTAGCCTACGGCCATTGAGAGATGATCTACGAGACCTCTCCCTCCCTTCAGGAAGAGAAAACAGAGAAAACCGAGCCTGGTTCGCAAACCGAGACAAAGCACAAAAGAGTCCGGAAGTCCAGAGGCAAGGCTCGTAGCCGGGACTCCGCAACCTCAGAACGAGCACAATATGCAACATCACCAAGCGCTCAATTGATGACGTCTGAGTCTTAAGGTCGGTCAAAAATGGGGTGTCTACACCATCAGACATGTAACATTTTCCTACATACATCCCATTCTTAGTAAGTACAAATTTATCACTCTCAAATACTAGCCTAAACCCATTCTTACTCAACAAAGATCCGGAAACAAGATTCTTGCGAATGTCCGGTACATGCAGCACATTGTTGAGAGTGAGTTCCTTTCCAGATGTCATCTTAAGTACAATCTTTCCTTGTCCTACAACTTTGGAAGTTGAGGAGTTGCCCATAAAAAGTTGTTCACCATTGTTCACTGTAGAATAAGATGTGAACATCTTTTTGTCGGCACAGATATGGCGAGTAGCACCAATGTCCACCGACCATTTTTTAGGATTTTTGACAAGATTTGCCTCGGAAACAACTGCAGAAAGATTTATGACATCTACACCATTGGAAATTTCATCCATTTCGGTCATTTTGGCTTTAGCAACCTTCTTACTTGATCTTCCTTTGCCTTTACGTTTGTAACGGCGATCTTTGGCCCGATGTCCCTCTTTATTACAAATGTAACACATGCCATTAAACTTGTATTTCTTAGTTTCCCCTCCTTTAGATAGCATTCTCTTCTGCCATCTTTTAAAAACAGTTCCTAAGAACTTCTCTGATTTTTCACCATGATTCACTGGCACAGTCCCAACATAAGGAGATGTTGGCGTAATGGCAATCACCATACCAGTTTTGGTTTGAACATTAGTTTGACCAGTTTTAGTAGCCATAAATTCTAAATTATAAAATAAAATTATAATTAGAATTTTATACTACACAGAAAATTTAACCAAAAAACACAGAATTTTAAATTCTGTAAAAATAAAAGAAACAAGAATTGTAACTTTTATTTCCAATTAATTTGAAATAAAATAAAATTTTATTTAAACAAATTAAACCAAAACTACATAAATAAATTCTGTTAAAAAAAAAAAAGAAACAAAACAAAATATAACTTTTATTTTTCAATTAATTTGGAAATAAAATAAAATTAAATTAAATTTTATTCAACCAAATTAATTCCACACAGGAAATTAAATTTTGTAAAATAAAAGAAATAAGAAAATAACTTTTATTTTTCAATTAATTTGGAAATAAAATAAAATTTTATTTAACCAAATTAATTCCACACAGAAAACTAAAATCTGTAAAATAAAAGAAATAAGAAAATAACTTTTATTTTTCAATTAATTTAGAAATAAAATAAAATTTTATTTAACCAAATTAATTTCACACAGAAAATTAAATTCTGTAACACTCCAATAATAAAAATACTAAAACGGAATTTTAAGTAATGAAAACACAGAAAATAATTTCTAAAACCCAAAATTAATTTCTGAAAAAATTTCACAAAAATATATTCTGAATTGTTAATGACACCAGTATCGTACTACTAGTTGTCAAAGAAAATAGACAGTATATTACTACTATCTGTCAAATAGCATATAATCACTATTTGTTTTTCCAACCAGAATATTATTTTGTAAATCCATAGAAAATAATTTTCTTAAAAGAAGAAAGAGAAAAGGAAACAAATGAAAAATTCTATAAACAGAATAATTCGAATCTGTCTCAAGATTGTTGGAACAATCTGCTGTGTAAATAAAATAAATTGAAATAATTCAAACAAAATAAAATAAAACTTACAGAATTTATTTTGTTGAACCGAAT
Organism: Camellia japonica; assembly: GCA_030407325.1. Lineage (NCBI taxonomy): Eukaryota > Viridiplantae > Streptophyta > Magnoliopsida > Ericales > Theaceae > Camellia > Camellia japonica. The sequence continues at coordinate 22,961 of JAPPVO010005320.1, read as the reverse complement.
CAATAATTAAAGACCAAGTCGAGTGTGTGACACTCTATCCTTAAGACAAATTCGCCCCGCTACGGTGCTTACGGTTATGTGGCGTCTATCTCCCAAGATACAATGATCTTCACTAATTTGTAGTAGCACTTCAAACAAATTTGTCCGGCGAACTAGAACCTTGTGTTCTATAACTCTCTGAAATTTATTCTAAATCTAATATGAAGAATAAAGGACGCAAGAGAGCAAAATGAAGGCGAGGAAAATGAATTTTCGGAATCAATCAAAATTGGAATGGGGCTGCCTTTATATAGGCCTTGTTAGCATCTATTCAATTTGAATAGAAAAGGTATGAAGAAGGGACATAACCCTTCCTTTAAAATAAAGAGACACCATGAAAGGTTTGCACCCTTTCATTCAAATGGAGGTTTGACCCTTCCTTTAAAACAAAAAGACACCATGAAAGGTTACATCATTTCATTCAAAATGGAGTCTATTTCAATTCACAACTACCTCTTTATAAATTTTCCAACACCCTAGGTGTATAATCAATGGGAAAATTGGAATAAAAAGTAAAGGTTTAAGAAGTTTGAATTTTTCTTGAAATTCTTGATTTTTCTTGAAAACCCTAAGTTGATTCATGATGATAAATAATGAGTTTGCCCAAATTGAAAGTGGAATCATGAAATTGAGGTATTGAATTGTATATATATACAAGTTTAATTGAATTTTGGAAGTGTTTCAAAATCATGTTAAAAATTAGCGATTGAACCTTATTTATGGATATTGTAAATCATGCTATGATATGAAATGAAATTTGGGAAAAAGGATTAGTTAATGATATGGATAACATAAGCCTTGGGTTGAAAAGATGAAATGAAAATTTAAGAGTACACCTTGAATTAAGTTGAATTATATTTGGTGGTATTGAATTGAATTGTGTTGAGTTGAGTTGTGTTGGGTGTGTTGAGTTTGAGTTGTGTTGTGTTGGGTCATGTTGAGTTTGAGATGAGTTGTGTTGGGTGGTGTTGTGTTGGTACCCGCGAGGAGAGTTGAAAGATGATACGGAATTTGTGATAAGATAATGAAGTGAAGATTTAAAAATTTTATTGTGTAATTAGGAAGTGATTTTATACCTCAAAACTAAAAGTCCAACTTTCTATTTAACTCTAGTTATGAAGTTTTATTTTGGAAAATGAGGATACTTCAATTAACAATAAATTTATGAAATTAAGTCTATGTTGGGTTAAGATGAGTGTGAATAATGATAAATGGGAGATTGTGAAATATGACGATGTTATATGAAGGAGTTGTATCAAATAAAATTAAATGTTGGAGATTTAATTTATAACTGTAAGTAGTAATTGATAACCAATGTGTTTTAAAAAATTGAATTTGAAGACTTGATGATAATATGGAAAAGTAAAGAAATAGTTTGAACCCAAGAATTGTGAACGCTTTAAAGATGAATCTTTGCCTCTATGGATGTGTCGTTATATTTTTGTGTGGCAAAATAATAAATGATTTAATGGATAATGAAGAAGGTCGTGGAACATATTTGTACTTGTTATGTGAATGAAATTTTAATATATGGCGGATGTGTATTGAATTAATGTGTTACGGAAATAATGGAAGATGTGTTGGCATTGTCCACTAATTGTAATGATGGATTGTGATGTTATCTTGGGGTCCGTTTCCCGCCGTATTTGAGCCGGCAAAGCGTGGCGCTTGAGATAGGTTCCGCCTTCCTTCCGGAGTAGCGCCCGGTAAAGCGTGTGGTATGTTGAGGTTCCGCATTCCTTCCGGCTGGTGACCGGTAAAGCGTGAGGTTCCGCGTTCCTTCCGGCTTGTGACTGGTAAAGCGTGTGAGTCATGGAGATGACTTGTGATTGGATCCGGTATTTGATATGAGATTAATTGAAAGAATGGAAAATGAAATGGTAATTGGATTAGGGATTGGTGTTGATATACTCAATAGATTGCTTGTGATTATAATGGAAGATTATGAGTTTTGTTTTGTAAATAATAGAGGAATTGAATTAAAAAGGGATTGTTATTCTTGTGTTATGCTTGTATTCTATTTGGTAATACAAACGTTAATGTGAGATAATTGTTGGGCAAGTTGGAGTAGAGTGTATGAGGATTGTCTTTTTGAACATGAAGAAAATTGAATCTTGACATTATGGAGTTATAGTGATTGGAAATAATATAAGGGAAACATAGAAATGAAATGGGGAATATTTTGGGAATTGGTTAATAATTTTTAAATGATGTTGTTTCTTAAACATGTTGGTTTCACAAAGATCTATGGTTTTCTAAAGTTAATGGATGATTTTTAATGGCTGAAGGTTTTTCTTAAAAGTGTTCAAATAGTTTTTGAGAAAAAGTACTCTACTTATGATATTTTGAAATTATAAAACGTCACTCTACTATATGGTATCACCCTGCATGCATGATCATTTCTATCTGTGTGTTAGTTATTGATTGAGAACTATGAGATTCCTACTGGGCATTGGTGCTCACCCTGTTGTTGTTTTACCTTTTTACAGGAAGAAAGTTAGGATTATTTGATTGAAGATTTATGGAATTCTTGAGTCCCTTTGTATAACTTCGTAGTAGATGTAAAGGAAATGGATTTTGTATTTGTATTTATTTATTTGTAGCACAGTAGGAGACTGGCATGTATTGTTGTCATTGTAATATTCATTGAGAGAGAGAGAACAGGTATCATTGTATTCTTATTACTCAAGTGTAATAGATATTTGTATATGTATAATATAAAAAAAAGGACCTAAATTTACAGGCTTTAGTAATGTTTTTGAGTAATTAAAATTCGGGGCGTGACATATTCAATTCCACCATTTATATCAAGAGTCATCCAATTTCCCATTTTCAATATCAATTTCAATTGTTTATACAAAATAGCAAATTGGTTCAATCAGGGCAAACCCCCCACCCCCCCTCTTTTTCCAAATATCAACCCATGTACCAAAATACACCATTTAGGCACAACATGAACATATTTTCAATCCCCAAACTCATTTATCTCATATTCACCAAAAAACCCTCTTTTTCACTTCACTCCCAAACCATAGATTTGATCAAACTACTCCCAAATCCCACCATTGTTACACAATAACAAATAACTAAGCTAAAAACTATATGAGAGTGTAGAAAAAATTCCTACCTCAAAGGAAGAAGATGAGCCAAGCAAGAGTGAGATTCCAAGAACGACGAAACCCACTTTTAATCAAATCAAAAGGAAGATCTTGATGCACTCTACCTTTTTCTCAAAGGCACTAGGGTGGAAATCCCAACGGCTCTAGATGAAATCTTAGAAAGAATGTGAGTTTTAGAGAGAGAAAGTGTAGATCTATGTTTTTGGGAAGTTTGAGAGAGAGAGAAGAAAAAGTGATTCAAAATGTCATCTTCCCGGACTAATATACACGCAGTACACTCGAGCGTGAAAAGTAATACTCGAGTGTCAGACACAAAGGTCTGTTCGATCGCAAGAAGCGAAGCTTGAGCGTAGAATACACATTTCCAGAAGTTTTGTAGATGAAGGACCCCACTCGAGCGTAAGAATGGACACTCGAGCGTCCAATGCACCCTCCTAGTATTTGCATAACTGCAAAAATACTGAAAGTTGACGAATCCTGCTCAAGCGGAGGAACAAAATTTGTGAAGTCCGCTCAAGCGCAAGAATGCCCGCTTGAGCGGAGGAGCCAAAATCTGGGTAACAAGGTTTGGAAAAAATCAAGCAACCAACCTGTTCCAAACGCACAACTACAACCCGATAACCAAAATATGGGGGAAGCAAGGGAAACAAGATATGAATAACTATTCTAAATCATGCCAACCTGAGTCTATGATACAATAGATAACGGGTCAAAACCAAAATCGTTATATGTGTTGTGGGACTTACATTTTGTTGTTTGTTTAAAATCTTATACTTTTGTTGTGGTTGAATTTTACTATGACGCCCCAAATTTATTTTTTTTTTTTGAAACATCATAAAATTTAAATAACAAATAACTTGCTAAATAAAATTTTAACAACTAATTAGGGAAATTTAGATTCTTACATAGTCAAAGCTTAACAACTGAATTACGAGTCCACATACAATGTTACAACAATTTCATAACATACGTAATTACTAATACCAAGGATAATAAAATTTTATTTTGATAGAGTCTTGACTTTAAGTTAGCCAATGTTCAATATTAGCAGCAGCTCCAAATTCAGCCTCAGTCCCTTCTTCGACATAATCTGGCATGAAACGCCAAGGCAACAAAATATATGTCATGAGTTTTGCAACACAGTAAGAAAATGTAACCAACCTACCATTATTTTTAAGAGAAAATAATCAAATCATGACAATTAAAATAATAGTAAAATTCAATAGCATGATAAATGTAACCACCATTATAATAATTTCGACAATTTTAATAGTTTAGGTGACACTCGAAATCTCACCAAAGAGATTTAACTTACCAACCACTAAGCATGACAATGATTAATTTGAAACCCCCCTTTAGTCAAATATTCAAGTGTTACCAACCATAACTACCAAGGATGCCCACGTCTGGAGTTATATACCCAAGTAGTGACATTCGTGGTCTACCCTAAGGAAACGGTTTGCCAGGGGTACGTAACCTCCCTGTGTGCCACCTGTACATCCACCCTTATTTGAAAATCGAATACCGAAAAAGGTTCAAATAAATCCCGTGCCATCTTAGGGTTTCGCAACACAATTTACGTGAGAATTCTCAAAACCAGGGCTCACCCTGAACAACCGGTATTAACCGTCAACTCTTAATTTCGTACACTCTTTAAAATCAGGACTCACCCTGAACAACTGGTATTAACTGTCAATTGTTACTTTGTATATGCCGTTAATTATTTCAGTTAGTTTTGATATTAATCACAAATAATTCCAATTTTTAATTACAAATAATGTTATACTAACTCATTAAAATTCCCAACATAAAATATTACATATGTCACACAATAATAAATAATTGTACAAAAGTTAAATAAACAATTTATTTAAACTATGGTATGAAATAATAATTTAGATACCAATAAATCGTAATTACACATATGCATGGATTTTTAATCTACAAAATTAGACTATCACAATATTAAAAAAAAATTTCCTGTCCAAATAAACAATTGAAGAAATAATTTTTGATTCCTCCTTAATCTCCCAGAATTTTCAGAAAGCATAACTCGTAATTAAAATTATAAATAAATTACTTATACAACTCTAAAATTCATATAAATCTACAGAATACTCAATAAACATGTTATGGTCATTTTTCAGAAAGAAATTTCCAAAAATAAATTATAAATAATTCTGAAAAATTCCAAGAAAATTTATGACACAAATTTATCACATTTTCTTAGATTAATTCCATACTTAAATTTATAAATCAATTCCATAATCTAAAAATTTATTATGAAACTAGACTTCTCAAATTTCATTTTTTGTTTAGAAATTACCATATTTGGTTTAATATAAAATTTTTAATGATTTTTCAAACACATAGTAAAATCTGCCTATAGCTCCAGATTTGGTTTAAAATCTGTATAAATTTGTATAAAACTCCATAATTGTTGCAAAAATGCATAGATGAAGTAAACATCATTATAAACAACTTTGTAAAAGAAATAATCTTCAAATTTTGAGTATAAAATTATCTAAAAATTTGTACAAAATTCCCGGCAGATTGAAGAGTTATATAATCAAACCAAATAAAATCTTTAATCATCTCTTTAATGGCACAAACTACACATGCAAGTCTAATTCCAAGATTATATCATGATTTTAAGGCTACTAATGAAAAAATAGCCTTCAAATATCTAACATACAAATCACAAACTATAAACAATATTTTATCTAAATTTTTAACTATTTATAACATATGAACACAATGTGAAAATTTTAACAATTAAAAAGAATGAGAGGGTTAAGAGGGTTTTCTTACTTAATTGTAGGATTGAAATGGAATAGTGAAATGGTAGGAAAATATGCAACCTCAACCTCCTCCTCTTCTTCCACAAGAATTCCCTCTACTTCTTTTTTTCTTACTCTCTCCGATTAGCCTTTAAAAAACATGGAACACAGTGTGTATATGAATATATAGAAGATTCTTTGACTCTCTCTCTCTCTCTCTCTTCTTTCTCTTTCTCTTTCTCTTTCTCTTTCTCTTTCTCTTTCTCTTTCTCTTTCTCTTTCTCTTTCTCTTTCTCTTTCTCTTCATTCCATGAAGTCAAACGTGCCTCTCAATTCCAATGATGCATAATGAGGTTAGTGTTCCTACAATTACATGCAAACAAACATTTTGCAAAGTTGCCACCGAAAGTCTGCTATTTTTTTATTTTTTTTTTTGAGTTGCTTAAAATTGATACACTAAAATTTTTTTAACCAAGGTATTTAGTAAGAATAATTATCATGTTGAATCTTAATTAAAATAATTTATAAACAATAAATATTGAATACCCACAAAATTATTATTCTTAATAATGTCTTTGTTAGTGATTGAATTGGGTTAATTTAAAACTAATTTTTTACACTATTATATATTTTGGATAGACTTTGAATAAAATTTATTTATTTATTTATTTATTTATTTTCTTTTAAGACTAATTAAATGTGGATTTTCACATTTACATAGCATTTATGTGTTTACTTTTTACTATTTCGTTTACCTATAAATTTGGAAAATTTATGTTTAAATTGATTTATTCACCAAGTAGCATACAATTTATTTATTTTTTATTTATTTAATTTTCCGCACAATAAACTGACCACCAAACCATAAAAATTGGTAGATTTCAACCATTAGATTAAAATTGATGCAAAACTATAGCCATGAGATCTCTCTTCTTTATTTCAACCAAAACTCACTATCTAAAAAAATGTGGAATATAGAAATTTATTTGGGTACTGTTATTGACCAGGATAATAAAATGCTTATTTTCTATTGCAAATTGCAAGTGGGTTACATAACAAAAATGCTACAATAGTAAATATTTGGTGATATGGTCTTTCTTTGCATTTGTGTCATCACTATTTTCATGTTTTCTTGGCCAATGTAATAATTGTGTCATCACTATTTTCACATTTTCTTGATGAATTGCAGCAATTTCCATCACATTGCCTCTACCAGTACTAATCATGGACCATACCATTTTTTGCCCTTTAAATTTCTATTTGACAAACAAAAACGCAACTATTTTTGCATTGAGAATTTGAGTTCAAATACTATATCAATCACAATGATATTATTGAAACTTGCTTATTGTTAAAAATAAAAATTTATAGCAAAACTTATTGTTAAATTCAATTCGACAATTTTTATATGTTTATCGTTAAGTTTGTAGCAAGGAGGGTCTAATTTTTTTAATTTCTCCATCTCTCCAAATTTTATAATGCAAAATATTTAAATTGAGTGGATCTGAAAAGTGAAAAATATTGATTAAAATATTAAAAAGTTCACTAAAAATAATAAAATACAAATTAAAATTTTAAAAACTATTTTTGGAAATTCCAAAACCAAGTAAGTTTTGAATTTTAAATATGTACAAATTATTTTTAATATATACAACCAAACAAAATTTTAAGTCTGACAAACTCTTTTCAAAAATCTAATTATAAAATTCATTTGAAAACCCAAAACCATACGGATCATCTATTTATATTTTCACCTCAATTTTTTTTTCCAACAAATTGAATAAATTACATTTTAATCCAATAATTTTATATTCAATTACATTTTCATTCCAACAATATTTTCACCGTGCCTTCAAGTACGGGCATACCCTAGTAATTAATATTGAGGAGCGATGGAGATATGTAAATCAAATGCTTTTTTTTTTTTTTAAATAGTATTTGGTTCATTGAAATAAATGTGAAATAAAATTATCATTATATTATAATGTTTATTTTCATGTTTGATTCAATTAAAAAATAATAAAAAATATATTACAAATAGAATCATTATTTACCATGGTAAGCGGATGGTAATTTTGTAAGAAGGTAAGAAATGATCATTTCATTAATTCCCGCGAATTAAACATAATACAAGGACAATGATATACAAATAAAAATTTTATATAAAAAAAATTATACAATTAATATTGAGGACCGACAGAGGTATGTAAATTAAATGTTTTTTTTTTTTTTTTTTTTTTTCTTAATAGTGTTTAGTTCATTGGAATGAATGTTGAATGAAATTATCATTATACTAGAATGTCCACTTTCATGTTTAGCTCAATTAAAAAATATATTACAAATAAAATATTATTTACCACGGTAAGTGGATGGTAATTTTGTAGGAATACTAAGAAATAAGCATTCTATCTCATTCCAATGAATTAAACAAAATACAAGGCCAATGATATTCAAATATAAATTTTATATATAAAAAAATTTATACACTAAAATGTGACCCTTTTATCTTCATTTTATTTTCAACTAAAACACCCTTTTATGATGATTTATAATTTTAAAAAAGCCAGTCACATTAACACAAGTTGAGATTTTTTTGGTTATATATGTATATGATTTATATATATGTATATGGCTTCGGTTAGGTTGGATTTAGGACTATTTTAGTTACAAAAATACAAAATAGGCTTTTTAATCTAATAAGGCAAAACGTCACATCCAACCCATAATTACTACATTCTTTCTCTCACAAAAAGCCAAAAAGCTCTTCCCAAACGAAACTTTTTAGCCTCAGGCTAAAATAGTCAAAAAGTCAAAAAATCAACCCACTTTCCAAACGAACCCTATACATATATAGTTATCAATTAAAAATACATGCTATTAACAATGAGTAAATCAATTGATTCTACTCTGAAAATATCCTTAGGCCAAGTTTGACATCTACTAAATAATATAAAAAAATCAAAAAGTCACTATCCTATTTAAGTCACATCATCTTATTTAAATCACATCACATCTCTAACACATCACATCAAACCCAACCCAAACCTAACCCATATAAGCCAATAAATTAAAAAATACACTTTTTTAAAACATCCCAAACCAACTATTGCTTATTTCTTCACACTTGTTTGCCTCCAATCGATGCAACACTCCTTTAAGGGCGGCACAACATTTTTTCCGTCTTGGGTAACCAATCTAACAATAACACTGCTTACTTCTAATTGTTGGTTCTTTTTCTCTCTTTTTAGTATTTCTCCCAAAATTTATCTATGTTGTTAGACTTGAATTTTACAAGTTTGTGTTAGATTTCTTTTCTAAAGGCACTATAGTATAAATTGAAAAAAGAATCTTTTATTTATTTATTTATTTATTTTATAACTTGGTATCCAACAAATCCACCAAAATTTTTTTTTTTTAAATTATAATTTAATAAATTGTCAACCTACCCCTACTATAGACTCTGAAAGTAGACAACTCTTGCTATAAGTTTGCCTGGATCTTAGTCTATAGTTTAATTTTAACCATGCACTTCATAACCAATCATTTTAAACATAAGTTAAAAATATATCAATATGTCTATGATGTTTGAAAATATTTGTATGCCAATTTAAATTTAACAATTCAATGCAACTTTATTTTTATTCATAATTTGTACGTTTAATTGTCTCTCAAGTACAAGATGTTTATGCAAATTTTTTTGTTTTTTTTTTTGTTTTGGTTAAAATTATGAAAAATGATACAAAAATATACTTTTTAGATCCATTTTATAGACCCAATGATGCGTAAACAATATGATTGGTTGACGATTAGAGAAGATATAAGAGAGAATGTTACCTTTAATATCTTAATTGATTACCACATCACTGAACTTGAAAATTGGATTTAATTTTTAGCCTTAAATATTTATTTTTTTGCCTCCTATCTATTTGTATAGCAATTACTACTAATTATATATTACTGGAAGTACATCAAAATACCATAGCCTTATAAATAAATAATAAAAATGTTAGACATGTAAGGAGAGTACGGAAACTAAGCGAGTAAAAAGTTTAACAAATTTTTTTTTTTTGGATGACTAGGTATTCGGGCCAACTTTTTTGAAATTTGACTAATTTTGGAACCTATGCAAAGTGTCTCTTTCACGTGACTAGGGCAAATTTTGGACAAAAATGTAAAAATTATGTACATAACTTTTACAAACTACATTTCAAAAATAAAACCACAATATCAATAATTGTATACATAAAAAGAAACACATGATGGAGAATGTGGCAACCATTATGGTTATATCCCCAACCTTCTCATTTATATTGTAAGATAAAGTGTAAGAAGACCTCAAGCAATTGCTCAAGTAGTTATGGTATAGCGACCCCGGTCTTTTTCCATTTGGTGGTTGTATCCGAACTTACGTTCCGTGGATTCTGTTGTTATATATTTGTTGTTGTCGTCCTTTAATTCCTTATGTTTGAGTTATAGGATGTATTGGGCAAGTTTGTTACAGGTTGGGAGTGTTTGGGAGCAAAGGGTTGCTGCCCAAAATTTTGATCCTTCGCTCAAGCGAGCAGTTCTTCGCTCGAGCGAGCTCTTTGTTTTTGGTCCGTCGCTCGAGCCATGGTTTCTTTGCTCGAGCGAGAGATTGCGTCTAGGTATAGACCTGAGAGTTGTGTTTCTTGGCTCGAGCGAGATTTTCTTCGCTCGAGTAAGCTGGTTTGTTCTTCGCTCGAGTGTGCGTCTGGTTGCAGACCTGAGGGTTTGAGTTGTTGGCTCGAGCGAGCTTTTCTTCGCTCGAGCGAACTTCTGAGTTGTTGGCTCGAGCGAGGCATTCTTGGCTCGAGCGAGGGTTTTCTGTGTCTGGTCGCTTGAGCGACCAAGTCTTCGCTCGAGCGAGCCTGTTTTATTTAAATAGGCAGCAGCGGTTTTTAAAACACTTTTTCATCATCTTTTTTATTCCAGAACCCTAGGTCCGTGTTTTCTCTCCCTCCACTCATCTTCTCTATTAGGTTTGATCTACTTAGAGTGTATTTCTACCCTAGGTCCTTTGTTAAAAAGATAGAGTGGGTCGAGGGCTTCGTTTTAATTTGAGCAATAGTGGATTTGGAGCACCTTGGGTTTCCGCCATCTTCTCCATTTGAGTTCTTCGCTTCGAGGTAGGGATACCCTACTCCATTCTATATGTTTTGTCCTAAGTTTTAGTCATTTTGATATGTTGGTATTGTTGGGTTAATTTTGGGAAAAGCTAGGGTTTGATTTATAATTCAAAAAGGGGGGTTTTCATCTATTAAACATCGTATGATTGAAAGTCATGAAAAATGACATTGATAGTATTAAATTGATAAAATTGAACCTTAGGGTTAATTTTGAGGAAATGGAGAAAAGCCCTAACTGTTGTGATAAATTAATTTGCATAATTAATTTAGAGAAAAATGTGGAATTAAGTTTAATTCTTGAAATTGGTGAATCATGAGATTAAATGGTGTAGTTGGATAGTTTAATCACTCACCTATGAAAATATTGAATTTTTTACATTTGTTGATATATTTATTTCCTGTTTAGAAATAACTGTTTTTGACTATCGGTGGAGGATAGTCGTGATTGTTGTAGACATTGCATGCTGATTAGGGAAAACTAAAACTAATCACATTGAATGAGTCATTGAATATGACAGTTGAATTAATACAGCTAATTTGTGTATTGATTGAATATTGTGTATGACAAGTGTTTAATACATTGTATACGCATATTGTTTGGGAGGAGATAGGGGATGTACTCCATGGTTTGAGGGAAGATAGGGGATGGACTCTCAAACCTGTTTAGGAGGAGAAAGGGGATGGACTCCATTAGCACAGCAAATCTGTGTACTTATTGAAGTATGGAAGTGTATTAGTACAGCATATATGTGTACTTGTCGATTTATGGAAGTGTTTTGGTTTTAACTTTAATTTCACCTAAATTATTGATATTGGAAGGATTGTTAATCTGAGATGTAGTCTCATTATATTGTTTGGCCAGGTTCTGAGCCACGTTTGTATAAATAGAAAGTTGAATAATAATGGAAAGTGAAACATGTCATGGACATTATTGTCATGAAACTGAATTGTGTTAAAATTGATTTTTAAGTGGTAACCATCTCTCGAATGCTATTGCTTTAATCAATTCTTATATTTGGTTTAGTATATTTCTATTGGGCTGTGGCTCACCCTATATGGGAACTTCATTTTTAGGTCCAGGTGATATGCAACCTCCAAGAGTTTAGCTAGGGAGGATTTGGAGTTGAAGACTCTTCTTTTAGTTATTTTGTTAATTTTGATGTTACATGTAGGTTCAAGCCTCGGGCTTAATTTGTGATGAGTTAGAACTCAGTTTTTGTATCCAAGTGTTGGCTTGGAAAGATGTAAGCCCGTAGGGCATTTACTTTCGTTTACATGTAATGTCTTTCAATAAATATACTCTGATGAATGGAATAAAGGTTATTTTCTTAAGTCAATGCATGTCAACATTGTATGTATTATGGGTTGAATTTGAGGGCGTTACAACTTGGTATCAGAGCGTACCGGGTTCGAATACTTTGGGTACGTGGGAAGTGATTAGTATCACAATGGGTTCGTCTCGCTTGATAGAGACTTAGATGTACTGTTATATGCTTAATGATAACATGTTTATGTGATTATGTGGGTATGGGATTTAATTTCTAGGATGTTGACTGGATCCTTGAGTTCCTATGAGTCTTGTTGGAAAGGTACTTGATCAATGCTGTTTCCAACCGAAACTCTAGCAACGCCTCGGGACTGTCATTATCCAGAAATGAAATTCGTAGGTGCTTATGTGATTATGTGCTTACGTGAGTGAATTATTGTTGTCCAATGCTTTAGGACGCGAGTGTTATAGCTTCGGCACATTTATTAATGTGCAGACGTATTAATTGTCTTTGTTACCTTTATTAGGATGTCAGGACGAGGACGAGGCGTGGTAGGCGTGATAGGCAGGAGATGCCTATTCCGGATGAGATTCTGGAGCAGCAGGAGAGAATTGGCCAGGCCAATGTGGCCGAACCGGTAGGTCAACAGGCTATGGGCACTTTGGCCCGAGAGATAGCAGGGGCATTCAGGGAGTCTGTAGGCATTCTCAGAACTGAGAATCAAGCCCAGGTTCATGTTGCAGATGCAGGGCATTCTTTTCTGAAGAGGGAGTTCTTCCGGTCTAACCCGGACGAATTTTTGGGTGATCCTAAAGAGCCGCTTAAGGCAATGAATGGCTCAACAGACAACGAAGACGTTTGAGATGCTTGGCATCGAGGACGGGGTTCTGAAGGTGACCTTGGCATCTTTCCAGCTTAAGGGGGATGCGGGTCAGTGGTGGAAATTCACCAGAGGCCGTATAGGAGGGACTTGGGAGGCTTCATAGCTGCTTTCCAGGAGAAGTTCCTGTCTCCAGCTGTCAGGGAGATTGAGGGAGCAGTTTTGCCAGCTTAAGCAACTGAGCTCTTCAGTGGCCGAGTTTGAGGCCGCATTTACTAGTTTGTCCAGGTTTGCACCTGAGTTGGTGGCGTCTGAGGAACGTCGTTGTCTTGAGTTCGAGAAGAAGTTGAGGCATGGCCTTAAAATGAGAGTTGGGGGTTCTATGACCCGAGAGTATGGGCGTCTGGTGGATGCAGCAGCCCATATGGAGATCATGATGCAGGAGGAGGAGGAGGAGAGGCAGAGGGGCTCCAAGAGGAGTCAGGATAGCCAGAGTGATGGCAGGAGACAGAGGGGTTTTAACCCTCAGCAGTCTTAGGGTAGCTTTACTAGATCGACTTTTCCAGTGACGAGTGTAGTTTCTGGGAAAGGCAGCCAGGGAGACATTACCTACTTCAAGTGTGGTCAGTTGGGCCACAAGTCTCCAGTTTACCCGCAGAAGGGAGGAGTACAGAGAGCAGCATCATTTTCGGCTCGATCTCAGAGCCAGAGTCAGGGTAGAGGCCAGCCGTTCTCGTGTTATCAGTGTAGTCAGGCAGGGCGTATGAAGAGGTTTTGCCCGCAGTTGAGTAGCACATCTAGTGCATCTAGTTTGAGGCAGACTCAGAGTCATCAGCCAGCTCAGTCTGTTCAGGCCTCGAGGGCCAATCAGGAGGCTTCATCGTCCCAGTCTGTGCAGCAGTCTTATGCTCCTAGAGGTGAGCAGGTTGATCAGAGATCGTCTGGGCGCGTATGCTATTACCGCGCAGGATCTTGTACCGGCTCCATCGGTTGTGAGAGGTACCTTCTTGTTTTGCAACTCGGTTGCTAGTGTATTGATAGATACGGGAGCATCACATTCATTTATATCTGCTACATTTGCATCTGTTTTGGGATTGGAGTTGGCACAATTAGCATCTCCTATATGTGTAGTATCGCCTGTTGGGGGTGAGTTGATTTTGAAACACGGTTGTAGAGGTTGTGATATAGAGGTCGCTGATCGTCGACTTCCGTTTCCTTTTGTAGTTATGCCCATGTCGGGATTTGATGTTATTTTGGGTATGGACTGGTTATCGTCATACCGAGCTGTTATTGACTGCTACCGCCAGAGGGTCACAGTTTGTACCTTGAGCGGGGAGTGTTTTTATTTTCTGGGGGATCGGGTTGGTAGTGTTTTGCCACCGGTGTATGATCCGCGAGGACGGAGTGAGTTGAGTGGTCTTCTTGCTAGTCTTGTGAGTAGTGAGTGTGATGAGACCCAAACTGTGTTGCCGAGAGTGGTTTGTGAGTACTCGGACGTCTTTCCTGAGGATCTTGTTAGGTTGCCACCTCACAGAGAGATTGAATTCTCTATTGATCTAGTGTCCGGCACGGCGCCGATTTCTATGGCACCATATCGTTTTGCCCCAGCCGAGTTAGTGGAGTTGAAGATTCAACTCCAGGAGTTGCTAGATAAGGGCTACATTCATCCTAGTGTTTCGCCGTGGGGAGCACAGGCCCTCTTTGCTAAAAAGAAAGATGGTGCTTTGAGACTGTGTATCGATTACCGGAAGTTGAATCGGGCTACGGTCAAGAATAAGTACCCTATGCCTCGTATAGATGATTTATTTGATCAGTTGAAGGGTTCCCGTTGTTTCTCTAAGATAGATTTGAGATCGAGGTACCACCAGTTGAGAGTCAGGGAGGAGGATATTCCGAAGACGGCATTCCGTACGCGGTATGGCCATTATGAGTTTCTGGTGATGCCATTTGGGCTCACCAATGCACCGGCAGTCTTTATGGACTTGATGAACCGGATATTCCGGGAATTCTTAGATTGTTTTGTAGTCGTCTTCGTGGACGACATTCTGATTTATTCACCTTCGGAGGAGGAGCACGAGGAACACTTGAGAGTGGTGCTTGAGTTGCTTAGAGCACATAAGCTTTATGCTAAGTTTGGGAAGTGTGAGTTCTGGCTAGGGGAAGTCAAGTTCTTAGGCCATGTGGTTTCGGGGGAAGGAGTGTCTGTTGATACATCCAAGATTGAGGCAGTGCAAGATTGGGCATAGCCTAAGAGTGTGTTTGAGATCCGCAGTTTTCTGGGATTGGCTGGGTACTACCGACGGTTTGTGAAGGATTTCTCCAGGTTAGCTTCGCCGTTGACTAGACTGACTCGGAAGGGAGTCAAATTTGTATGGAGTGAGACTTGTGAAAGGTCATTTCAAGAGCTGAAAGTTAGATTGACCACCGCTCCGGTCTTGATTATTCCGGAGAGAGGGTTGGGTTATGCAGTCTATTGTGATGCCTCACGAGAGGGTTTGGGTTGTGTGTTGATGCAAGAGGGGAAAGTGGTAGCCTATGGCTCACGTCAGTTGAAAATACACGAGAAGAATTACCCTACGCATGACCTAGAGTTAGTAGCTGTAATCTTTGCCTTGAAGATTTAGAGGCATTACCTTTATGGTGAAAGTTCGAGGTATTCTCGGATCATAAGAGTCTGAAATATCTGTTTACACAGAAAGACTTGAACTTGAGGCAGAGGAGGTGGATGGAGTTCATTGAGGATTATGACTTCGAGTTGCATTATCATCCGGGGAAGGCCAATGTGGTGGTCGATGCCTTTAGCAGGAAATCTGTTGGTGACATAGCCAGTATAGCCATCCGGGAATGGGAGATGTTGGGTGCACTTGGGGAGTTTAATTTGTTTTTGGGTGAATCCGCTGAGGCTGCGGCCTTGTTTTCTGTTGTTGCGCAGCCTACACTTGTGACTCGAGTGTTAGAGGCACAGAGAGGTGACCTTGAGGTAGATTCCTGTAGACACCCCATTTTTGACCGCCCTCAAGACTTGGGCATTACTGATGGTTTGCTCGGTGTTGAGAGATGTACAGGGCACAGGTTCAGTTTCTTCGGCAAGAAGAGAGGCAAATCTTTCAAAACACTTTATTTAGGGGTTTGGAGTTGAAGAAAAGAGGAAAGGAGAGGAGAAAACTGGTCTGGGAGAAGTTCGACATGAATCCGGGTAGGAGAAATCGAGCAGCCTCGCTGAATCGGGCTTATTCAATTGATACTTGGAGTTGAGTTATGAAGCCACCACCATTGGAAAGAAGACTTCCGGGGCTTCATTTTTCATTCAAGAATCTCCTAGATCCAAGTCAGGGTGGAGGAGATATGATGGGTTGAAGCTGGGCATCATCCCGGTTGGATCGAGTCTACGTGGCTTCACGGAAAAGGGGATAACTTTTTGCACAGAAGGAATTTTGATGCAAGGTTTGCGCCATTGGAAAGCTAACTTCCGGGGCTTCAATCTGGCCATCCACCGGCACTTCTTGACATTACCGGCTACCCACCGGCACTCTATTTAACCGACCGGCCAGAATAAAGTGCAGGTCGGCAATATATTGTGCCGACCGGCCATTTATTGTGCCGATGACCTCTTTTTCTGGCCGGTTTGCACCCTTTGAACCCCCCAAGCCTGGTGCATACCAGCTGTGCCAGCTGGGATACACAGAACCAGATCCACGTGCATCCATATGCCTATTTTGCACCCTTTTGCACCTTTGAACCCCTTAAAGCTTCTAGAAGCTTGGACCCTTTGGCCAAGCTTCTTGGAGAAGCTTGGCCAGCTGTATTAGCTTCTCCTAGAAGCCTTGCACCCCTCCTTTGCCCCTTTGACCCTTTCCATTTGCTTAGCCATTAAGTTAAGAGCTTATACTTGGCCTATATAAGCTCTTCTCTTCTCCTTTGTCTAGGGTTGGAGATTCTTAAGCAAAAAACCAGAGGATATACATATATTCTGATATAGATACATATATCCCACCTCCTTCTCTATATCTATCCTATCCAAGCTTCCAAACACCTTGGTTCTTGTATCATTTGCTCTACAACACCTAGCACAACACCTCCATCTTCCATTCCAGCATTTGGGAGGTCATTTGCAGAGGTTAGGAGCTCAGAAACTTGGACCAAGGGGTGCTGGTTTGTTGGTCTACAAGGGTAAGCACACTTTTCCCCAAAACTAGCATTTTCTTGGTTCATATCTAAGCCATAGTTGCATGTATTTTTGAGCTTCGATGTAAACTACAAAGAGGCTTGTTTTGAGCCCTTCTTCAACATTGAAGAAGGGCTCAACCTTGTTTGGGACCCCCATGTATGACTTGCTTCAATACCCTCTTGGGTCCTTATTTTGTTGCATGTTTCTTTAGCCTACCATGCTTCCATTTTTGGGCCTTCAACAGGCCTGAAAAGTGGCTTATTTTTCCCCCCTCTACATGTCTCATGAAGGGTATTTGGCTGTTTGATGATAGCATCTAGCACCTATCTCTTTACCCCCTTGTATGCCATGATTCTTGCATAGTATATTTGGCTGGCGTATAATTTGTTTTTGAGCATGTAATAAACTGTAAGTAGGCTTATTTTGAGCCCTTCTTCAACATTGAAGAAGGGCTCAACCCTGTTTGGGACCTCTATATTGCACTTGTTTCATAATCTCTTCTATTTACCGTAATTTTGCATGCTTTGTTAGCCTATCTTGCTTCTATTTTTGTGGCTGGTCATAAACTGGAAATGTGCTTGTTTTGCCATGTATAAGGTCTGTCCTAGGTTTTTTGGGTCAATCTTGGCATGCTTTGTATAGCCCCTTTGCATTGTAGCTTGTATGCTTCAAGTAGGTGCATGTGTAGGATGCATTGCCTCCATGATTTCAAGGGTTTGGAACCCTATTACATGCTATTTCAGACCCTAATCCATGCTCACATGTTCATTTTTGTCATCTCTTTCATGCTTTAAGGGTGTGTCCTTTTATGCATTCAAGGGTGCCTTGTGCATGCTTGTGTGTTTAGAGCTTTTAGGATGCCGTGAGTGTGAGTTTTGGGTGTATTTTCACATGCTGAAAACCTGTTTTTGGTTGCTCGAGTCTTGCCATGATTGGTCTTGTCAAGTGTGGTTCAAAGCCTCATTACCTTGCTTCAAGCACTCGGGCTATTTGCATGCTTTGTTTGGTCTTGTTTAGCTTGGTTTGGCACCATGTTTTGCATGATTTCAGAGCTTTTCATGTATGCTAATAGTCCATGTTTGTGCCTCTTAGATGTGTTTAAGAGTTGCTTAATTATGCTTAAGTGTTGGTGCCTTAACTTATACATGTGTGCATGTGTGTTTGGCCCTCTTGACTTAGCATTTTGGCCACTGATTTTAGGACTATTTGAGTTGCCTAATTCATGTATAAGACCATCCTTCCATTGATTCGCATGCTTGTCTTGTATGCTTACTTGCATGATTGCATTGTATTGCCATATTGCATACTAGTTGACATGTTTAGGACTTCATTGCATCGACATGCATGCTAAGCCTCTTGACCAAGTCATGATAAGGTTTGAGCACCCTTGTTTGCTTGTTTGCATTGCATGCATTTGAAATCAAAGTTGCATTCTTGGTTCTTAGGGCCATCATGCATGGAAATGCGCGATTGGTGGTCCGGGAATCGAGGCACATGCCCCTTTGAGTCAATAACATGATAAGGTGTGTATAGTGCATAAATACCTTGAATCACATTGCCATGAATGTTGTTGTCCTCTGCTGCTGTGGGTTGCAGGTTCTGCAGGTGTTAAGTGCCGGCCGGCACCATTTAGTGCCGACCGGCAGTCAATTGCCAGCCGATAACTTCATCTAGTGCCGGTGGCCTCCTTCTTCAGCCAGTGGTGCTCTACCCAGCCGGTGGTACTCCCCAGTGCCCTAAGAGGCACTCCTGGGACTTTGGCAATTTTCAGAGGAGGATAGCAGGGGAAACAGAGGCAATCCGTGCATGGCAGTGCGATTCCGAGCCAATTCCGAGCGCGCGCTGCATTTGAGCCCTCTTCCCGAGGCGTTTACTGCTTTAATTAACTTAGTTAATTTGTTAATTAATTTAGTTAATTTGTAATAATTAATTAGCTTGCGTAGTTAATTAATTTGTATTATTCTTTTGGTCCCTCCGAGCGAGGGTAAATTTGTAATAAGTATGTGTGAGTGGGTGCATGTCTTCCAACCCCCATTTCTTTCTACCCTTTTATTTACCTGCTTATGATGGTAGATTAGGGCACATCTAAATTAGCATACCTTATGCAATGCATGCGTGCATTCATGCATTTGTTTACATACATCGGGCTCGGTACATCATACAAACTGCATCGTACTTTCAATTCCAACTTGAATACGTGATAGTTGTTGCATTTCATGTGCCATGCTTAGGATAGCCGAGCCTGTCTAGATTACATTCCGTATGCGATGCATTAGTCACTTAACATAAACTAGGTCATGCATGTTTTGCTAACTGGTTTCTTGTTTTGGCACGGAGTACGATGTAAGTTTTATGCTTTAGCATGTCGCATGCGTGTGAATGTTAACATGACAGTATGCCTGCCATGCGGCTAAGTGCTTATGTGATAAACTGCTTGAATGCCTGTGGGTGGAGGTTGGATTACTTGAGTTGGGAATACTCATTGAAATCCGTGTTTTAGCCTACTCGCGAGTAGCAATTTCAAACGGTTTTCCAAACAAGGCGGATATGCAATGCTTATTTCCAAATTAGGCGATCTAGTCTATACTTGTTTGCTGTGCGCACAACATAGTAATTCTAGGCTAATAACCGGAATAAGAACGCATAAAGTTTTCAAAATTGGATATCACGGTTAGTAGAGGCCGGTCTTCGGACCGGGCGAAAGGGGGTGCTCATAGCTGACCTTCCCGATCGTACCCAAGCTCCCGAGCCAAGACCACTTTGGTGATGACGGACATGTGGCCTTCGGCACCGAGTCAGGGTTTCCTAAATTTCCCATTTTAAAATATTTAGGTGGCGACTCTGTAATCTGGCAAAGCAGTCCATGTTTGGCACTACTTTTTCAAAAATCTGTTTTTCTTCAAAACGATTTGCCGGATTTGGACTCTTTGGTTCAGATTTAGAACCGCGACACAAATTGAGTCCGAACTGTAGCGAGGTCCACCACGGGCTGGTTACAGTTTCTGGCGACTCTGCTGGGGATTCTAGAGAGCTTGACTCGAACTCGTGATATCCTGTTTTGATTTCATTTATGTGTCTCTTTGCATTGCATGTGCATTGGTGCGCCTAGGACACCGTGTTTGCCATCTGCCATTCCTGAACGGTTTGCCGGAGGCTTGTCTTGTCAAGGCATGACCATAAGGCTGACCGGTTATGGGCTCTGACAGCATGGGAACACAAACCCCGATTTTACCGGGGCACCCTTTCCGACCATTCGACCTAGTGCATATTCGGATCCATAGTGACCATTCCAAACTAGGACAGGTTGCTCACCCGATATAGGTTGTTTGAAACCGTTGTGTGCGTAGTGAAACCCTAGCTCCTGACAAAATAGGACAGGGAAACCCTACCCCAACATAGGGGTGTATTGGTTCTCTTTTACATGCTACGTGCTTTTAGAGTGTATCTCTACAGGGAATGCATATACCAGTTTGCGAGTCTGGGTATCCGGCCTGCGGGCACCGGTATCAGTATTTTGAGAATCAGTTATATCTGCGGGTATCAGATTCAGATTTGGGGCCATGATTTCGGGGAACAGTGACCAGTAATAGAATACAATCGTTCAGCTTTGCTCGTATCCGTTCCAGCGAAGTTGAGCTGAGATGCTGTCTGTTTTCTCTTTTGCTAGGTAGTCCTGGAATCATAGCTTCAGAAGGCTCTACTATCCCCCAGGTACATTGGATTTGTGTTGACAGACTTTGTCAGGTCAGAGACTCAGTCCAAGGGTAATCAGGGCCAGAGAGGGCCAGTCAGGCACAGACCACCAGTACAACAACTACCAGATCAGTGATCTTTGAGCGGTCGGGTTGAGATTTCCAAGCCTACTACAAACACATATATACCGGTTGCTCAGTCAAATCAGGACAATATGTCGAGTTTGGAAGAGATGGTGCGCCAACTCCAGGATAGTATGAAAGCCATGCAGCAAGACGCTGTTCATCAAGCAGAATTCGCCAAGCAACAAGCTGTGGTCATAGCCCAGCAGGCAGAGACAATTGCCAGGTTAGAGCAGCAAGTCGGGGCATCTGCTTCGCATCAGGGTCCTCCCCCACCAAGGGTTCCGATACCCGAGGGGACGCCAAATGTCCAAAATGTCCAAGAGGATAAGCCTTCCAACGGGGCCAGCTCCACCCCCAATTCTATCGCAACTATCCAAGGCGCCCACGCCTATCAATGTACCGGACTCTCCCTTTGAGTTCGAAGTGGACTCCACAGCGCTGAAGCTGAGTAAGTTGGAAAAAATGTTTAGGAAATCCCAAGGAGTCAGGTCTATTCCCGACATCGAGGATGGGTATACGGACGCAGTTGTGACGCTACCAGATCGGTTCAAGATGCCTCAAATTGACCGATTTGATGGGTCCGGGGACCCCATGGTGCACCTGAGATTGTTTTCAGATATCTTAAGGCCGATGGGCCTCACCAGACTGCAGAAACTGTCTTTGTTCGGCAGGACCCTGTCGGGTATTGCAGTCATCTGGTACGCAAGTTGGAGAATTCAGTGAAACGAAGCTGGGAGGAGATGGCTGAGGCCTTCATCACGCAGTACTCATACAACACACAGATTGAGATTACGACCCGTGATCTCGAGACAACTAGGCAAGAGCCTAAGGAGAGTTTTTTAGAATTTGTAACCAGATGGAGGGCCAAGGCTTCGATGATGACCTTGAGGCCTACGGACAAAGACCAGATTCGGATGATTGTACGCAATCTCCAACCCAAGTTGATGCAAAAGATGATAGTAGTCCCCTTCCCCACCTTTTCAGACTTACATGAGATGGGAGTACAGATCGAAGATGCTATAAAACAAGGCCTTATTGATCAGGAGAAGGAGCAGCCCAGGAGGGCGTTTACCCGCAATTCGAATGCGACCACCAGCGGTGACGCAGCTGCAAGATCTTCCGACGTGGGCATGGTCGCCACCACCACACCAAAAGCAGCCACCCCCTTTGTTGGTACATCCACTTCAAACCCCCGAACTTCAGACTATCTACCCCGAGGCAAGAGAGTCTTCACCCCACTCTATATGTCTTTGTCTAAGGCCCTAGGGGTCCTACTCAGGAAAGGACATTTGAAACCGTTAGAGCAACGGCCTCTACCCGATCCTCTCCCTCCAAAGCATGACCCGGCTAAGTACTATGCTTTCCATCAGCAAATCGGTCATGACACCGACAGTTGTGTCCGTCTCCGCCATGAGATACAAAATTTGATTGACAACGAGTCATTCTCCCGCCAAGCTCAGCAAAGTCTATCGGCACTGGGTCAGTGAACTTGGGGGATAATGTATGTGAATGGGGGATGAACCACCTGCGGGCGGCGCTCAATCAACTCCAGACGTGGGAATGGCACGCACTGTTCTGAGCAATATGCAAATACCAGTTTTGTGCTTTCTGACTTGGGTATTGGGTCAGTTTTTGTTACTTTGTTTTGAGTCTGTCTTTTTGTTTTGAGTCAGTCCCTTTTGTCTTGGGTCTGTCTTGTTGTATCGAGTCAGTCCTGTTGTATAGAAGTCAGGTGATTCAGGGGGTGTTACCTCGGGCGTCACCATTTTGTTTCGCGTTTGTCTTTTTGTTTTGTTTCGAGT
>JAPPVO010005319.1:0-18996 GCA_030407325.1 Camellia japonica | reverse complement strand
GTAATGGATGGTTGTTTTTGTTGATATTTTTTTATGGTTATCATGTACTAAATGGTTGTATTTTTTGTTAACAGATATTTTTGAATGGTTATCATGTAATGGATGAATGGTTATTAGGCTTTTAATGTATAATTAATATGTTTAATATATGAAATATTTTTAGTTTTGAATTTTTTGATTTAATGGATTGGTTTAATAATAATATCAAAGTTATTGTTATGTTTGATTTTTGAAAAAATAAAAACTAATTTAATGAAAATAAATATCAAAAAAATTATTTCTACCCTCCCAAAAGATAAAATTATATAAAAATAATGTGTTTTTATTTTTTTCACCAATTTAATTTGTAGTTGCTTAGAAAAAATTTGTGAAAACCAAACCAAACCAAACAGATCTTTGTAACAAAAAAAAATTATTCATTAAAAAAAATACCATTATATTTCAAACAACATATAAGTTAATCAACACAAAATAAGTTGTATGACGACTTTACCCTTCAAATGGAACAACAATATTTTCAATTATCCTTATTTTGAATAAAATTTAAAATTTATGGTCAAATGTATCACAATTAAAAAATCAGGGACTAAAGTTATACAAATCTCAAATTATAGGAACTGTTAATGTAATTTGTCCTAATATTAATTGTAAAATTGACAAAATCTAACCAACTGAACCAAATTAATTGTTGCATTTGGCTTAGTAGTTGTATAGCACCCTTTGTGATGCGAGGTCTTGAGTTAACCTCTTATAGAAAGGAGTTTAATACTATTTGTGGTAGTTGATTTATTTCTCTCCCATTATGAGGTTGTATATGATTATTAATGGTTGTTAGGCTTGACTTTGTGAGTTTAGTGGATTAGTTGTTAGATTTTATTGATTATATTTCCAATAATATAATTACTCTTCTATCTATTACAAAACAAAAAAAAAAAAGTAACTGATCGTGGTTAGTTTGTTTACTAATATATATATATATTTGGTTCCGATTTTATTGTAACAAAAAAAAATTAAGGGTTATGTTTTAAGAATATTTAGAAGAAATTAGACACACAAAAAAAAATAAAAATTCTAGGATTTGACCATAGTAACAAATCAAACCCTACCTCTTTAATTGTTTCAATTTAACCTTTAACTTTTAAAATAATATCAATGCTAACCATTCGTTAGTTAAATCTAATAGAACATAGATAATTTAGATAATTTAATCACTTTTGTCATAGTGTTGAATGGTGGCAGTGGTTAGAATCTAGAGAAGGAATAAAAGGCGTGACAATGAGTTAGAGAATGGAAGAAGTAACGGTGAACGAAAAAAAAGATAGAAAAGTTGTAATGTGTTGGGAAGATGAGGGGGTGGTGATGGACGGCAATAAAGATTAGATATGACAAACAACAATAATGAAGGGGAAAAAATTATTAAATTGTCTAAATTATCTCTTATTCATTAGTTATTACTAATGTATATAAACGAAGGTTAAAATTGATACAATTTAAAAAATAAGAGTTTAAATTGAAATAATTTAAAAATTAATATTTAGGCTAGGTTTGGCATAATATAAAAAAGTTAAAAAGTTAAAAAGTCACTATCGTATTTAAGTTACATCATCTTATTTAAATCACACCACTTCTCTACTACATCATTTTAAACTCAACCCATATTTCATAAAAAGTCAAAAAGTGTACTTATTTAGATCGTCTCAAACAACTCATTAATTTGTTACTAAAATCAAACCCTTAAGTTTTTTATTTTTATTTTGTTTCCTCAAATATCTAATACTTCTCTTGATTTTTAATGTGAAAAAAATAAAAAATTAGATTTTGAAAAAATATTGGGGGAAAGTAGCATACCGTTGGCCTTGCATTGAAACTTGTGTGGCCCAAAGCATTGCGTTCATGCGTTGTGCGGCTGTGTGTGTGTGTGTGTTTGATGAGTTGTACTGGTGAGTACAGGTGAGATCTTCGTGGTTGTCTGTGTATATGTTGTACTCTCTTCTGTCATTGTGATGAGCTCAGCCTCGTCAGAATCTGACTACACGTAATTCTTGTACTACCCATTTCTAACGCCCCTATTCCAATTTTGTGGTAACGCCCCCTTAATTTGAGACCTTCCTTTTCAATTTTAAATTACAAAATTATCTTCAAATTGTTAGGTTGCTTTTTGGGGTGTTTGTGGACTCAGCTGATCCGTCAAAATTTATCAACTTAACCTATTTCACGTGAATATTTTTTGAATTAGTTTATGTCTAGATGGATGGGGATGAAAATTTATCATACTCAACTTAATTCCAATCTCCTTAATAAAAATTATATTATGCTTTTATACTTTATATTAAAAAATATTTTATTTAATAATAATATTAACTAGTTATGAACTATGAAAGTTAAACATTTATTTTTATTATAAAAAATAAAGAATAAATTTTTTTGGGACTCAAATAAGGTAAAAAATAATAACACAGTAAGGTAAATTACCAATAGTTCGTACTTTTAGAATTTATTACTCATTAAGTCCTTATTTTTACAAATAAATTTACAGTGATAAATTTATCAATCAGGACTTATTGCCTGTAGGTAAAAGGTAATGCTAAGGATATTAAATTTTTTACCAAATAAATGACCAAATGTCTCACATGGGAGTGGGGTCCGCAATTTTGTAGGTCCCACAATTTTGTGAGCCCCATACCCATGTGAAACATTTGGTCATTTATTTGGTAGAAAATTTGAGACCTATAGTATTTTCCGTAGGTTAATAAATCTGATTAATAAGACTGATTGGTAAATGCTCAAAAAATTACTTCTAAAATAATTCGAAAATAAGTCCAAAACAATAAAGCCCGAATTGTCAAATCAATTCGCATTCACCTGTTAACCTGCATGACATGTTCAATTCGCATCAGTTAACTAAGTGAACGGATGTGGATTATTTTTTTCAATCCACCTAAATTCAGATAGATGGCGGATGGAAGCCACCAAACCCAACTCAATTTGTGAACACCTTTAGCTTCCGTGGGTTCATAACAAAATTCACTTCGATGATCTAAATCATTTTTGTTATAGATGTTTTTGAGCAAATTATTCATAAAAATATGTATTGATTGAACAATGGTAACACATAATAATATGATGTTTATTATTAAAAAAATAAATAATAAGTGTAATAAATAAAATAAAATATTTATTATTTTTAAACAAATGAAATCTAATTATACGTTTACAATTGTCCAATCAATTGATTGTTTTCATAGATAATTTACTGGGAAAACCTAACCGTTCAGATTATTAAGGTATGTTTCATGGTGGGCTTATGAAGGCTGATTGGTATTGGTTGATTAGAGACAAGGTGTAAAATATTACTTTAATTTGTTAAAATTGTATCAATTTGTATCGAGTCATCAGTTAATCACGGATTAAATTGTGAAATTTATAAGTTGCCTTCGAAATCACTCCGTTCCATTATAATTAATACATGAAATATCAAAATAAAAATAAATGTGAAAATTATTTAAGAAGTGAAATTTGTTGCAAATTAGTAGTTATATATGAAAAATATTATGTAAAATTAGTTTATGTTATATATATGAAAAATATTATACAAATTAATATTATATATTATGTAAATACTTGATAATTATTTAAAAATATTCTTCAATCAATAATCAAATTGAAACCACCTCAAACTGCCCAAGTCGCTGTTTGATTATTTATTAATCTGCCATTCACGAGTTGATTTCTAATTTTGCTCTCCAACTACCCAAACTACACTGCACACACCCCTATGTATAGTAGTGTGACTTCAATTAACCCTGCTATATTTTGAAAAATTCATTAAAAATATTATTTATATATATATATATATTTAGGTGAAATTAAATCCATTAATTAATAAAAATCGACCCCAGTACAATTAGTTTAAAGTAATTAGACAGTTTAAAAATATATATAAATCATTTCCATGAGTTCCACTATAATCAACAGTTGAGTAGTCACTAAAAATGGGGGAAAAAAGCAAACAAAAAAAAACTATGAAAAAAGACCTCAAATACCCACTAAATGCCACCAAACTATACGACTATATGTTTTGCTATTGTTTTTTTGGATGGTGAGAGGATAATTTGTATAGCCAAATTGGGCCGAGCTAGGAAGCATTGTTTCTGAACATTGGGTCGCGTTGTGGGCCAAGTTACTAGCTCAGGATAGCTTGGTGTGGGAACAATGGTTGATAGGCCGGTCGGTGAGCTCCAGTTGCGGTCAGTGGGCGAGCCGAAGTGCTATGTCGGCCATATATAGGAAGCCGAGCTAGAGGTAGCTCGGCAAGAGGATTCAAAGCAATTGGTGATCGTGCGGCCTGGTCAGGGTATTTGCGCCAGGTAGCTCGGCTAGGTGTAGCGAGCCGAGCAAGGTGATAACCATCTTACTTAGTTGGCAGTGAGTAGGGTGTTATCAGAATATGCATTATCCTTGGGAATGTAATTCCTAGGAGGACTCTGCTAAGGAGAGTAGAGTCCTACTAGGATTGTGCAAACTATCTCACTTGGTTGGTAGTGAGTAGAGTGTTATCAGGATAGACACTCTTCATTGGGAGTGTGATTCCTAGGAGGACTCTTATAAGGAGAGTTGGAATTCTACTAGGATTGTGCCAGGCAGAATCTATAAAAGGAGACAGGACTCTTAGCTCACGTTTGTATTTTTAGGTAGTAAAGCGACGATGTTTGGAGGAGTACAAACTTGATCAACAGGATTATACGAGAAGATTATTTCGTGCTCGTACAGATAGTTAATACTTTCTTTTTATTAATTCATGCAGGTAGAAATTACTTCCATCCCCTCCCCTTTTTTCCCCCATTCCTCAAAATAATTATTTGTAATCAAGCTAGCTATTTTGGTTAAATAGAAGCTGTTGAGTGTCAGGTGCCAAAAGAATTATTGGGTGGTGTATATATATATATATATATATTTCATCATGATTTTTTTTTATTACAAAATCAATAAAAAATTGGATCAATCAAGTATAATGGCATCACAAGATTTTTAAAAAAAGATAAACAACCTTTATAAATGAAGGACCTAAGCCTCCATAGAGTAGGAGAAAAGTCCCCACCTATAGAAAGGGAGGGAAAAAAACCTCTACATAGGAAGGCTTATCACATCAACACGCTAAAAATTAAAATTAAAAAAAAAACACCATATTCAAGTCATCACCAAACTCATCCAAAATTCCACCGCTTCACAACTTTCAACTTGGGATTTGAAGATCCCACCAAGTTGAGGTAGTCGCCTAGCGTGAACTTAACGCATTATCCAGTGTTGGCCTTCGAATTATGAAAAGATCTGAAGTCTGGTCTTAAAATTTTGAGCTCGAGGGTGGAGAAGGTAAAATGGTAATGATTGGACTAGTGAACCAAAACATCATATCTGAATTAAAGACCTAATCTGAAGAAGGATTAGAGAAGGAGAGAGAAGAAGCGAGAGATTAGAGAGGTGGGGAACAACCACCATCTCCCTCTCCACTAACCCCTAACCTCATCTTTAGTGAAGCTTAAATCTGTGGGTGGTGTATTGGGTATACCTCCTTAGTGAAATATGGGACCCAATTGGTTTATTAAAAATATTTAATTTGCTTTGGTGTTGATTATAATATATTTTTATATATTATATCTAATTTTTGGAGGCCCAATGAGTATTTAAAAATATGTTTGGTGGCTGTTAAGGTTTTGACAAAAAACCTAAGAATCACCAATATGTTTTTGGTATTGTTTTCTTTTTCCGAAGTGGGTAGCAGCTAATATCAATCAATTCGGTGGGTTTTAGTTCTTGATATACAAACCTTGTTGTGTGATCAATTCGGCGAATATTCAAGTGCTTAGTGTCAGTGGCAGAGGGAGTGAAGGCCCGCGGGGTCACGTGCCCCCCTGGATTTTGGATTTTTTAAAAAATTTTTTTTTTGCAAACATAAAGAAAATACTTTAAATAAAAATAATTACAAAAATATTATTAGAGTGAAATGTCAATGACATTTTAAAAATTATGAGAACAATAATGGTTGTTTTAATTGAAAATGAAGAGACTACTATAAACCATATTATCTATGAAAAAAATTTGAATGTAACGGTGATGTCATTATTATTGACATGCAAGTATAAGTAATCTCAATATAAAGATATGAAATTTATTAGATTGTTAGTTACATTTGACATGTGAGGCTCACTCTCTATGTGTTTATGTACTATTAATTGGTGATATCACATATCAATGATAATGTGGTATTATCATTATATTAAATTTTTAATCAAATTTTGTATAATTTTTTTTTAATCATTATATAATTTATTTTAAGACTCATATCTATTTTTTTTGTATTGTCTATGATACACTAGTTACAAATAACATTATTTTTTTGATGTTTCTCGAAATCAGTCTTAAAACTTACGTGAAATATTTTTGTAAAAATTTTCAATATTGTAATTAATAAGTGTCCCATCTAATTTAATTTTCTAGCTCCGCCATTGCTTAGTGTTGGTATTCAAGAAAGCTTAGTGCTTTATTTGTTTGTTATTTGTCTACTGTGAAGTTAATAGTTTTGGGAGTATTTCAGCAGTCATTGTGAATAATGATTTGGGTCTTCTACAACTTATTCGAAGACTTTTGTTCATCTATTTTAGTGAGGTATTTCCTCTTAATTATTTGTGATTATTTGGAATTCATCTAATGGTGGTTTGTGAGATCATTCATGTATCGTTTGTAATTGTTTGAAAACTTTTGGTTGATAGTGGAATCAGATTTCGGTCCCATGGACATACCTCGTATTGAGGGAACCACGTAAAAATTCTTGTGTCGTTGTTGATTTAATTTTTTCGCATTAGTTTTTATTTCTATTAGTTAATTTACTTATGGAAAATCATCTATTTTCCCTAACAACTGGTATTAGAGCTTACAGTTTATTTGAGGTTATTTATTTGTGTAAATCAATAGAGGGGAATGTGGGTTGTATATCTAGCTTTAATGGAAGCAATTGGGTAACTTGGAAAACTAAAATGGAAGACCTATTATTTGTAAAGATTTGAAAAGTCGTAGGTGTTATCCGTCAATGGATTGATGACAGTGTGTTTCATCTTGTTGCTACTGAAATTTTGACACATGATTTATGGAAAAAATTAGAGAGACTTTATGATAGAAAATCAACCACAAATAAAGTTTTTCTGTTTCGAAAGTTGGTTAATTTAAAATATAAATAGGGCAGCCCCATTCTAGAATATTTGAATGAAAAGAAGAGTATTGTTAACCAACTTGCCTCTGTGAAAATTATTTTTGATGATGAGTTGCAAGCTTTGATGCTACTTAGTTCTTTACCCGAAAGTTGGGGACTTTGGCTGTGACGGTTAGTAATTCGGCGCCTGATGGGGTTGTCACAATGAGCCAAGTCACTAGTGGCTTGTTGAATGAAAAAACTAAAAGAAAATCAGCGGGTTTTTTTCTTATCGGAGGCATTTGTTATGAGAGGCTGAAGCAAACTAAGGGGGAGGAGTAAGACTCCTTATGCTCGTGATAAAAGCCGTGACAAATTGAGAGATAGTTCTTTTTCAAAGAAAGATATTTTATTTCCATGAGAAAGGGCATATGAAACGAGAATGCTGAAAACTCAAGAATAAGTAGAAAATGCGCGACAAAAGTGTGGATAAGAAGTAAGAAGACACTACGGTCGTTACTGTGAGAACCCACATTTAATTATTCAAAAAATAATAATAATAATTTTGCATCATAAGATGCGAATAATAAATTAATTTTATCTAAAGTCTATTTAAAATAGTGTATAAGTTAGTTTTGAATTCAATCACTAAAAAAAAAAAAAAAAAAACATTGTTAGGAATAATAATTTTTTGGGTATTCAATATTTATCGGTTATAATTTAATTTAACGAGTATTAACATAATAATTATTTTTACTAAATACCTTAGTTGAAAACTTGAATTAATTAATTTTAAGAAACCCACAAAAACAAAATATATATATAAAAAAAAAAGAAATTCGGTGGCAATGTGGGTGATTAATCACCCAACACTTGTATGCATGCATGTTATAGTAGAGAAATAGGCTCATTAATTAACTCCTATATATACATATGCTTGCAATCTTCTCTAATCAGAGAAAAGAAAAAAAAAAAAACAAAACAAAACAAAAAAATTCCTGCGAGCAAGCTAAGTAGGAAGAAGAAGAGTAGAAGATCAAGGAAGTTTATAATTTTTTCTACCATTTCATCACCTGATTTCAATCCTACTATTAATAAGTAAGAAAACCCTCTCAACCCTCTTATTTTTTTTTTTTTTGAAAGTTATTAGTAGCCTTAAAATCATGGTGAAATTAGGCTTGCATGTATAGTTTGTGCCATTAAAGAGATGATTAAAGATTTTATTTGATTTGGTTATATGACTCTTAAATCTGCCAGAAACCTGTACGAATTTTTAGACAATTTTATATTCAAAAATTTGAGATGATTTCTTCCACAAAGTTGTTAAGAATGATGTCTAGTTCATCCAGGACTGTTTGTAACAATTATTATAGCTTTGTATGAATTTGTACAAAATTTTAATTAAATCTGAAACTATAGACAGATTTTACTGCATGTTTGAAAAATCATTAAAAATCCTATATTAAACCAAATCTAGTCATTTCTAAATAAAAAATTAAATTTGAGAAGTCTAGTTTCATAATAAATTTGTAGAATATGAAATTAATTTATAAATTTAAGTGTGGAATTATTTTAAGAAAATGTGACGAATCTGTGTCATGGGATTTCTTGAAATTTTACAGAATTATTTATAACTTACTTTTGGGAATTTCTTGACCATAACATGTTCATTGAATATTCCATGTAATTCCATGAATTTTAAAATTGTATAAATAATTTATTTATAATTTTAATTACAAAAAGTATTTTGAAAATTTTTGGGCAGATTGAGAAGGAACCAAAGTTATTACTTCAATTATTTATTAGGACTAAAAATAAATATTGTGCTAATCCAATTAATTAAATCCTGTAAATTAGTAGTCCATACATGTGTGTGGTTGTGGTTCATTCTTGAGTATCTAAAATTATCATTTTATACCGTGGTTTAATTTAACTGTTTATTATAATTTTGTACATTGATTGATTATTGTATAACATATGTGTAATATTTTCTGTTGGGAATTTTAATGAAATGGTATAACACTTATGGTGATTGAAATTTGTAATTATTTGTGATTAACATAAAAACTAACTAAAATCATTAACGACATGCACAGAATTAACTATTGAGGGTTAATATCGGTAGTTTAGGGTGAGCCTTGATTTTTGATAATTTTTACATAATTGTGTTGCCAAACCCTAAGATGGCACGAGACTTATTTGAACCCTTATCGGTATTTGGTTTTGGGATAAAGGTGGATATGCGAGTGGCACGCAGAGAGGTTACGTACCCCTGGCAGACCATTCCCTTGGGGTAGACCACGAATGCCACAGCTTGGGTATATAACTCTGGGTGTGGCATCCTTGGTAGTTATAGTTCGTAACACTTGGATATTTGAACAAGGGGGTTTTCAAATTAACCGTGGCCGTGACTTAGTGGTAGGTAAGAAAATCTCTTTGGTGAGATTTTGAGTATCACCTACACTATTAAAATTGTTAAAATTATTTTAACAGTTGTTATATTGTTATTCTATTAATTTCGTTATTTTTTTAATTGTCATGATTATTAATTTGATTATTTTCTCTTAAAAAGAATGGTAGATTTGTTATGTTTTCTCACTATATTGCAAAACTCATTATATGTTTTGTTGCCCTGGTGTTTTATGCCAGATTTTGACTAGTAAGGAGTGGAAGCTGAAATTGGAGCCGTTGCTAATATAGAGCCTTGACTAACTTAAAGCATGACTTTAGCAAAATAAAATTTTACTATCTTATGTATTAATGATTAAGGATGTTATAATGTTGCTTAATATTTGTAGACGTCCCCCGAACGCCCCGGGAGGGTTCAGTCCCGTTCTGTTCATATTGGGGTCACTACAGTTCAAGGACTCAAATGTCACGGTTCTTAATCTCGAACCAAAGAGTCCAAATCCGGCAAATCATTTTGAGAAAAACAGATTTTTGAAAGAAGTGCCAAACATGGACTGCTTTGCCAGATAACAGAGTCGCCACCTAAATATTTTTTAAATGGGAAATTTAGGAAACCCTGACTCGGTGCCAAAGGCCACGTGTCCGTCATCACCAAAGTTGGCTCGGGAACTTGGGTACGATTGGGGAAGGTCACATCGTGAGCACCCCCGCTCGCCCGGTCAAAGACCGGCCTCTACTAACCATGATATCTGTTTTTGAAAACATTGTATGCTCTTATTCCGATTATTAGCCTAAGTTACTATGTGATGCTCGCAGCAAATAAGTATAGACTGGGCCGCCTGAATTGGAACAAAACATTTCATGTTTGTTTGTTTGAAAATGGTTTGATGGTGCTACCCGCAGGTAGGCTAAGACGCAGATTTGCCACCCTCAGATGGGCTTAGAAAACATGATTTTGCCACTATCTAGTGGGCTTAAAACAAACATTCAACGCATTGTCCCAATTCAAATAACTCAACCTCCACCCACAGGCATTCAAGGCAGTAATATCACATAAGCAGTTAGCCTCATGGCAAGCATGCTATCATGGCAACACTCACACGCATGCAAGGATGCTAAAGCATAAAACTCACCGAGTACTCCGAGCCAAAACAGAAACTACATTAGAAATCATGCATGATCCTAAGTGTACAGAAATGCCTAATGCGACACATGCAAAGATGCAACTATAGCAGGCTCGGCTACTCTAAACATGGCATGTGAAATGCAGCAACTAACATGTATTCAATTTGGAATTGAAATACAAATGCAGTTTGTATGATGCGCCGAGCCCGGTGCGTACAAAACAGATGAATGATGCAAACATGCTGTCATACTGTATGCTAATCAAAATATGCCCTATATCTAACCATCATAAGCAGGTAAATAAAAGGGAAGAAAGACGTGGGGTTGGAAGACATACATCACACACACGCACACTTATTACAGTTATGCCCTCGCGCAGAGGGTCCGAATAAATAATAATACAGTCCGAAATAAAAGAATATTACAGATTTCTAAGTAATTAGCAATTTAAACTAAGAAAGCTGTAAATCGGTTTGCAAGCCGGGGGCTGCCTCGCTTCTGATGAATATTGCATTTTGGGCTGCCTTGCGCAGAAATCCACTGGGATGCCCAATTAGCCTCTGTTCGCAGTGTTTCTTGAAATGCGTGCCCAACTTGAAAAGTTGCTGATTCCTTAATTTTGCTGCAACAGAGAGCAGGAAAAGGGCATAGCAATGTATTTCACAAATATATGCATGCCTCGATCCTCGTGCCACCAATCACGCATATCGATGCATGATGGCCGAAGAATCGGATTGCACAACTCACTATAGAATGAATGCACATGAATGCTACAATGAGAACCTAACTCCATCATGGGTTATCCGGAGTGTCGGTGACTGGGGAATTGAGACCCGTTTCGTCACTCGGAGTACGAAACGTGCCTCGTTTCCCGTGCCCGGGCTAACTCCTACCCCGAACACGATGCAATATGCATGATATGCATTAAATGCAACTAATATACAGCCTAGCATGCTCAATGCTATGAAAATGAGATGTCTCGAAATGCGTGCACGCGGGCACGCAAACCGAGGCGATGATGTGAAGTGGAAATCGGATAAAACCGAAGTGCCTCGAAATGTGTGCCCACAGGCACGCACACCGAGGCGATGATATGAAGTGGAAATCGGATAAAACCGAAGTGCCTCGAAATGTGTGCCCACAGGCACGCACACCGAGGCGATGATATGAAATGCAAATTGGATAAAACCGAAGTGCCTCGAAATGTGTGCCCACAGGCACGCACACCGAGGCGATGATAAAATGGAATGAAATGGCATACGGAATGCCACGATGGGCTTACACCAACATGGGAGAGCTTCAGCTCACTCACATAGGAGGCCGTCGGATAAAAACGAAGTGCCTCGAAATGCGCGCACACGGGCGCGCAAACCGAGGCAATGCATTAAAGCATGAAATGACATAGAAAATGCAAATTGGGCTTACACTAACATGAGAGGGCCTCAGCCACACTCACATAAGATGCCGTCGGATAAAACAGAGGTGCCTCGAAATGCGTGCCCACGGGCGCGCAAACCGAGGCATGGCCCGAAGGCATGAGATGGCACGGGAAATGATATGCAAGCATGCAAATCCAATTTCAGCACCTAAATAAAAGGGAAAACAGTCCCGAAATGACACGGAATGACCACCGATTCATGAAATCGTCCCGAAATGTGATTCTAAGTACCCGAAATGGCCTACGGCTATGCTAAACATGCAAAATTGATACATGAAAGCAAAAACAGTAGCAAGGCAGCCCCAAATATGGCATTTTTTCAGTACAAAGCAAGGCTAAATACCAACCACAAGCATGGCAAAAATAGCTTGCAAAAACGGGGAAAAAGAGAGGAATTACAAAGCAAGTAGTATGTACAATGCTCAAACCAGAAAAATCAGTTCTACAAAATTGAAGAGGGGCCAAAAAATGCATATTTACAGTAGATGAGATCCTCTAATTCAGTGTGTAGATATGCTCAAAATGGCATGCAAAAATGAGCCAATAAGGGGCTACAACATGAGGTACCATAAGCAAGCTCAAACAACTTCGGACCCTTGACAAAGTATGAAGAATAGAAAATTATAAGACACTTTCTAAGCCTGATGAAGACTCAAATCAGTGGCTAAGCAAGCCTAAACAAACATGCAATTTTACGGTAAATTGAAGGATTACAAAACAAGTACCAAAACCAGTCATCAAATGGCCTAAGACCTTAACAAAGAATGAATAATGACCAAAAAAGGCACTCTCTAAGCCTGATGAAGGCTGAAATCCGAAGCATGGTGAGCTTAAAAATGCATGCAAAATGGGAGTGGAACAAGAATTCAAAGCAAGTGATATATAGAACAAGAAAACCAGGTTGAGCCCTTCTTCAATGTTGAAGAGGGGCTCAAAATAAGCACAATCACAGTATGTTACAAGTTCCAACTCAGATCAAAATAGACCAAAACAATCATGCAATTTTACGGTAAAATGGAAGCATTTCAAAGGAAGTGCATGCTAGAGTCACCAACATGATGGATCCCTTCTTCAATGTTGAAGAGGGGCTCAATACAAGCCCACTAACAGTTTACATCAGTCTCGAAATCAGATCACTCATAAGGCAAATAAAGCATGCAAATTTATGGCCTAAAGAGTGATATTGAAGCAAGTGTATGAAGGAGACACCAAACAGGGTTGAGCCCTTCTACAAAGTTGTAGAGGGGCTCAAAATAAGCATAAAACCAGAAGGGGTCAGAGCTCAAAACAGATCACAAGTAGGGTAAAGAAATGGCTCAAAAAAATGCAAGAAAAAGGGATCTAGGAACTTACCCTTGAAGACAAGTCTTTTGCCTCTTCTTGCCTTGATGAAAGTTGTTCCTAGCCTCTGAAAATCCTTCTTGTTGCTGGAATGGAGTTGTTGATGATGGTGCTTGGAGTTGATGAAGAATTAGCCTAGGAAGCTTGAAAGTTTTAGGGTTTTGGAGGTGAAGATGGAGGCTATGGAAGAGAGAGTCTTGAGATCAAAGGTTGTAACCTTGACAAAGGAGGAGGCTATGGCTTCAAATAGGGAAGAAAAGGTGTAAAAGGGGAGGGAATTGCATCCAAGCATTCCCTCCCAAAATATCCCCCGGATGGGGGAGATATTTCAAAAAGTAGCTGGACAGCTGGAATGGGCTGGAAAGCAGAAAGCTGGCCGGCCAGGGAACTTTCTGGGAGGTGGCCGGCCGGCCACCCCACCTGGTCGGCCAGCCACTCACCCTGGCTGGCCGGCCATGCCAAAAATGAAGATGAAATTTGCTGGCCGACCACCATGCAGTAGTGTCCTCCCATGTGTGTAGAATAAGGCCCCAAGGTCGGAATCTGGCAACTCTGAAGCAGGAGTCACAACATAGAGCTTGAAGGAGAGGCTCAAAAATGAATGTAACAATTGCTGGCCGACCAGTACTTTTTGGTGTCCTCCCATATGTGTAGAACAATGTTCTATGGTCGGAATGTGGCACACTGAAGCAGGAGTCACAACATTGCATCTGAAGGAGAGGTCCAAAAATGAAATTCACAATTGCTGGCCGACCATCACTTCTTAGGGTCCTCCTATGTGCCCTCTCACAAATATGTAGCTTTGGTTGGAAGAATAACCCCAGGGTGTTCAACATTGGCCCGGAAGTGAGCAAAACGGGCGCCGGAGGAGCGAAACTGGTTATCTGGGATAATTGCTGGCCTCTTACCCTCCAGTGATCTTCCTAATGCTGAAACAGAGGTACCTGCCAAAATTGAACAAAAACTAATGAGAAATGAACGCTCGGGGCCAAACCGCGCAATTCGGGGTCCCGAAAATGGCTGTAGGCACCGGAAGCGTGTTCAGCAGCGAAGTGGGTATCTGAGACCCCAGTGTCCCTCGGAATGACGAACAGAGGTACCTGCCAAAAACCGGAGAAATCCGATGCGAAATGAATGCTCGGGGCCCAAACCGCGAGGTTCGGGGCCCAAAAAAAACCGGCTATAAACACCGAAAGTGGCATACGGCCACGAAGTGGGCATCGGGGGCCCCAGTGTTCCTCAAAATGATAAAACAGAGGTACTAGCCAAGAACCGGAGAAATCGGAGATGGTTGGGCGGTCCCGAGCCGAGGCACACGGCCTGACGGCCCCGAAAATCGGGAACCGGGCTCTGAAATGGGCAAAATGACCTACGGCCACGAAATGTAGCTCACGGCCACCGGGAGATAGTCTACAGGACCACTCCCTTCCCGCGGGAGAGAAAACAGAGAAACGAGCCTGGTTCGCAAACCGAGACAAGGCACAGAAGAGGTTCGGAAGTCCGGAGGCAGGCGCACGGCCGCGACTCTGAACTTCTGAACGAGCACGATATGCAACATCACCGAGCGCTCAATCGGCGACGTCTGAGTCTTAAGGTCGTCAAAAATGGGGTGTTCTACAGTTGCCCCTCTTTGACAGAACTCGGAAGTCATAACAATGACGGGAGTGAATGTCAAAGCCCAGAGACGACCCATTTTTGACAAGGCCGAAGACTTAGACAATCATACGAGATGAATAGAGAATGTGTGTGCCCGCAGGCGTGCCCACAGGCAGGGGGCAAAATGCGAAGCGATATGCACCGAGCCAAATGATCATGTAAATGCAGCAAGCTGTAATGAAGCAGTATTGACAAATAGATGCAACAGTTTTAAGCAAGAATGCAAAGCAACAACTACATTTCATGCAGTTAGGAATGCGGAGAATCACTCGATTCTCGTCGCGTCTCACACGGAGAAGATACGATACCTGCGATTCGTCTGGTCGCACCAGCTTCGAATGAACCGTACATACAATATCGTGCCTGCAAAATAGAGAAATTCAACAAGAACAATATGCCAACAACATATATTCAATGTGATTCCTAAGATTCCAAAAGTCTGACACACGCAGTGCCGGCGGGTAAACACATCGCAATGCGAGAAAAGATAACGCGTGACAACGCATACTCAAGCATAGAGGTATGGTAAACATGCATGACAACGCAAAATATTCATGAGAATGCAAATTATGAGCCAAATAATGCAAAACGAGCGCAAATCAGAGTGCCCGTTTGTTGCGAAATAATAAACAAGAAAGCGTGCATTTCGGCGACGACAACTCGATCGCGGCCTCTGATTCACCTCCCGGAGAGGTTATAACATGTTCAAAAGGATACACCTTGATTTTGATGAATAATGACAAGACACATGTCAGAAATTGCAGCTAAAGTTCCAACGGAGTAATTTCGCGCCAGAAAGTGCACTTTTCTCGAACTTTTTCAGGTCCCGGGAACTCCAAAATTCCTCAAAATTTGCAGAGAGGTAGGGGAGGGGGTGGGGACATGGTCGGCCAGGCCTTGGCCCTAGGAGAGGCTGTCGGCCAGGGCAAAAAGTACATGGCCGGCCAGCCAGGTTAGGTGGCCGGCCGGCCATCTGCCCAAAGTAGGGGCATTTTGGTCATTTTCGGATTTCTATATATTCACACATCCAATGCCTCCGAAATTGCACCCCCAAGTGTGGAATTCTCTCCTCTTGCTCTCTAAGCCACTTTCTTGCTCAGATCTGCATTTTATACGCGTCCCTCGGCCTCCCACGCAAGTTGTTTCTGCGAAATCCTTCAGTTTTAAGCACTTTGAGCCTACTAAAATTTGATTTCGGAGCTTCTCTTCTCTCATTTTCACCACTTGAGGTAAGTTTGTTTTAATATTTGGAATATTTTCCCGGGGGTTGACTTTTGTTGACTTTTTTTTCCCGAGAGTTGACTTTTTTTGACTTTTGCCAATTTGCTCATTTTCGCTCATTTTTGCTCCTTTTTGCAGATTTCTCGAAATGGCCGGCAATTTCCCCCACGGCGGAGGTTTTCCAGGGGCCGGTGATGATTTTGATTTCATGACTCTACCCCCGAGGGTCCGGCCTTTCTTCCCCGATCGATACGCTCCAGCGGTACATAGGCTCCCGCGAGCCGTTTTCCGTCATTTCACTGATTTCAACGATCGGGTTCCCGGGGATCTGCTTCTACGAGAGCCGGAGCAGCACCTCTCTCATGATGCGCGAGAGGTATTTTACTTTACTTTTCGTATTCTTGTGCATTTTGTAGCTTTCATGCTTAAACATACAGTTGTAGAGCTTACGACATAGTACTTTGTTTGCACTTTGAACACACAGTTAAAACACTTGAATTGTTGAACACACGGCTCGAATCTGAAGGTGAACACACACGCGCACACTGACCACGAGTAGACACACAGTCCCAAACTCTGATTTTCTGAACACACAGTCCAAGTTGATGATGACACACAGCCCACACTGATTAGGATTGAACACACAGGCCAAAAACATAGATTTACTGAACACGCAGCCCAGATTTGACGTGAACACACAGCCCACTGATTAAGAGTAGAACACACAGTCCCAAACTCTGATTTACTGAACACACAACCCAGATTTGACGTAAACACGCAGCCCACTGATTAAGAGTAGAACACACAGTCCCAAACTCTCTGCTTTACTGAACACACAGCCCAGATTTGACGTGAACACGCAGCCCACTGATTAAGAGTAGAACACACAGTCCCAAACTCTGCTTTACTGAACACACAGCCCAGATTTGACGTGAACACGCAGCCCACTGATTAGAGTAGAACACACAGTCCCAAACTCTGCTTTACTGAACACACAGCCCAGATTTGACGTGAACACGCAGCCCACTGATTAAGAGTAGAACACACAGTCCCAAACTCTGCTTTACTGAACACACAGCCCAGATTTGACGTGAACACGCAGCCCACTGATTAAGAGTAGAACACACAGTCCCCAAACTCTGCTTTACTGAACACACAGCCCAGATTTGACGTGAACACGCAGCCCACTGATTGAGAGTAGAACACACAGTCCCAAACTCTGCTTTACTGAACACACACAGCCCAGATTTCAGTTGTACAACACACGCTCATTCACTTCATTTGCACACAGCTCATCACTTCATTTGCCAACAGCTCATTCACTTCATTTGCACACACAGCTCATTTACTTCATTTGCACACAGCTCATTTACTTCATTTGCACACAGCTCATTTACTTCATTTGCACACAGCTCATTCACTTCATTCATTTGCTGATATATGCATTCATTCTAAATGCAGGTTGGCTCCCGCACTGTGCGAGGATACGGCTCCACTGCCGCGAGGGAGTGGTATGCTGAGCTT
Organism: Camellia japonica; assembly: GCA_030407325.1. Classification (NCBI taxonomy): domain Eukaryota; kingdom Viridiplantae; phylum Streptophyta; class Magnoliopsida; order Ericales; family Theaceae; genus Camellia; species Camellia japonica. The sequence continues at coordinate 1,099 of JAPPVO010005319.1, read as the reverse complement.
CCGGAAGCTGTCCGGGACTTAGTTGACTTTGCAGGATTCGGACCATTCTGCAGAGGGTTATCTCATTGTCTTATCAGCAGGACATTATTTGCCGCTCTGCGCTCTGGCGAGAGATGGTGGGACACCACCAATTCATTCCATTTTTCTGCTGCTACCGGGGATATGACCATGACCCCATTAGACTTCGCTGTACTCACCGGCCTAGACGTAGGCGGTGGACCCATTCCTTACGACGACGATATGAGTGAGTGGGAGGCTGCTTGGATTTATCTATTGGGGACTCGCCCACCCGTAGACAGAGGTACTGGGAGAGTCCGGTATACTTGGTTCTCTTCCCATTTCCGGCGGCCACAGATAGAGCCTGAGTCTCCCGAGGAGGTCGAGCAGTATGCCCGTGGTTTCCTCATGTTCCTTTTGGCACCACTCTGTTCGCCGATAGAGGGAACATGGTCGGATTGTATCTACTGAGTGCTCTGGTAGACCTATCACAGGTCGTTCAGTATGATTGGGGCGGCGCTGGCCTGGCTACCCTTTATTGTTACATGAGCGCAGTCTCTCGTGGGCGGGGGGACTTACTCGGCGGCTACTGGAGAGCCTGGGAGGTACATTCTGTCCTCTTGATTTACATTTTGCTCCTCATTACTTGTTCATTGCACACACGGCGCACTTTGCATTCTGTATTCTGCCTTTAACACTTTGTATTCACATTCCGCACTGCTTGTCTCAGCTATGGGTATATGCATATTTCCCCACATTAGCCCCGGAGATGGAGGTGACAGGACCTCCTATGACCCTGTTTTCATTGATGTTTGAGGGCGAACACCTGTCGAGGCCTCGAGAGACTCTCTTCTCTCTGCGACAGTACTTCGACACTGTGAGGGCGACAGAGGTATTTCAGAACTCTCAGTCCTTTTCATTTTCATCTTTGATCTGCTTTGCATATTCCCGATTTCTGATTGATTTGTCCCCTGGTTATCCGCAGATTACCTGGCAGCCCTGGGCAGTCTTTGATGATGTGCAAAATCAGTACCCCGGAGGGTCGAGTGGCTCCCAGTATAGGTTCCTGCTCGAGGGACCAGTCGGTAGGGCCTGGTTTCTG
>JAPPVO010005318.1:0-27479 GCA_030407325.1 Camellia japonica | reverse complement strand
TTTTGCGCGTCGTCCTATTTTGCGCATCGCCAGTTTGTGCAGTTTATCATCACGCTATTTTGCGCATCGCACTGTTTGTGCAGTTTACACTCACGTTTTTTGCGCCCGTCCTGTTTTTTCATCACGTGTTCTGTGCAGTTTATTAGTCGCGACATTTTGCGCATCGCACTGTTTTATGCAGTTTATCCCTCGCCCTATTTTGCACATCGCACTGTTTTGTGCAGTTTATCAGTCGCGCTATTTTGCGCATCGCACTGTTTTGTGCAGTTTATCAGTCGCGCTATTTTGCGCATCGCACTGTTTTGTGCAGTTTATCACTCGCGCTATTTTGCCCATCGCACTGTTTTGTGCAGTTTACACTCGCGTTATTTTGCGCGTCATCCTGTTTTGCGCATCGCGCTGTTTTGTGCAGTTTATGACTCGCGCCATTTTGCGCATTGCACTGTTTTGTGCAGTTTATCACTCGCGCTATTTTGCGCATCGCAATGTTTTGTGTAGTTTACACTCGCGTTATTTTGCGCGTCGTCCTGTTTTGCGCATCGCGCTATTTTGTGCAGTTTATCACTCGCGCCATTTTGCGTTTCGCACTGTTTTGTGTAGTTTATCACTCGCGCTATTTTGCACATCGCACTGTTTTGTGCAGTTTATCACTCACGGTATTTTGCGCATCGCACTGTTTTGTGCAGTTTACACTCATGTTATTTTGCGCGTCGTCCTGTTTTCTTCATCATGCTGTTCTGTGCAGTTTATCACTCGCGCCATTTTGCGCATCGCACTGTTTTATGCAGTTTATCCCTCGCCCTATTTTGCGCATCGCACTGTTTTGTGCAGTTTATCACTCGCGCTATTTTGCGCGTCGCACTGTTTTGTGCAGTTTACACTCGCGTTATTTTCCGCGTCGTCCTATATTGCGCATCGCACTGTTTTGTGCAGTTTATCACTCGCGCCATTTTGGGCATCGCACTGTTTTGTGCAGTTTACACTCGCGTTATTTTGCGCGTCGTCCTGTTTTGCGCATTGCGCTGTTTTGTGCAGCTTATCACTCGCGCCATTTTGCGCATCGCACTGTTTTATGCAGTTTACCCTCGCGTTATTTTGCGCGTCGTCCTGTTTTTCGCATCGCGCTGTTCTGTGCAGTTTATCACTCGCGCCATTTTGCGCATCGGCCCATTTTGTGCAGTTTATCACTCGCGCTATTTTGCGCATCGCCCTGTTTTACGCAGTTTATCACTCGCGCTATTTTGCGCATCGCACTGTTTTGTGCAGTTTACACTCGCGTTTTTTTGTGCGTCGTCCTATTTTGTGCATCGCACTGTTTTGTGCAGTTTATCACTCGCGCTGTTTTGCGCATCGCACTATTTTGTGCAGTTTACACTAGCGTTATTTTGCGCATCGCACTGTTTTGTGCAGTTTATCACTCGCGCTATTTTGCGCATCGCACGGTTTTGTGCAGTTTACACTCGTGTTATTTTGCGCGTCGTCCTATTGTGCGCATCGCACAGATTTCTGCAGTTTACACTCGCGTTATTTGGCGCGTCGTCCTATTTTGCGCATCGCGCTGTTTTGTGCAGTTTATCACTCGCGTTGCGTTATTTTGCGCATCGCACTGTTTGTGCAGTTAATCAATTGCGCCATTTTGCGCATCGCACTGTTTTGTGCAGTTTATCACTCGCGCTATTTTGCGCATTGCACTGTTTTGTGCAGTTTACGCTCGCGTTTAATTTGCGCGTCGTCCTATTTTGTGCAGTTTATCACTCGCGCTATTTTGCGCATCGTACTGTTTTGTGCAGTTTATCACTCGCGCTATTTTGCGCATCGCACTGTTTTGTGCAGTTTATCACTCGCGCTATTTTGCGCATCGCACCGTTTTGTGCAGTTTACACTCGTGTTATTTTGCGCGTCGTCCTATTGTGCGCATCGCACAGATTTCTGTAGTTTACACTCGCGTTATTTTGCGCGTCGTCCTGTTTTGCGCATCGCGCTGTTTTGTGCAGTTTATCACTCGCGTTGTTTTGCGCATGGCACAGTTTTGTGCGGTTTATCACTCGAGCTATTTTGCGCGTTCGCACTGTTTTGTGCAGTTTCACTCGCGTTATTTTGCGCGTCGTCCTATTTGTGCTTCGCACTGTTTTGTGCAGTTTATCACTCGCGCTATTTGCGCATCGCACTATTTTGTGCAGTTTACACTAGCGTTATTTTGCGCATCGCATTGTTTTGTCAGTTATCAATTGCACCATTTTGCGCATCGCACTGTTTTGTGCAGTTTATCACTCGCGCTATTTTGCGCATTGCACTGTTTTGTGCAGTTTACACTCGCGTTTAATTTGCGCGTCGTCCTATTTTGCGCATCGCGCTGTTTTGTGCAGTTTATCACTCGCGTTGTTTTGGCGCATGGCATTGTTTTGTGCAGTTTATCACTCGCGCTATTTTGCGCATCGCACTTTTTGCAGTTTACACTCGCATTAATTTGCGCGTCGTCCTGTTTTGCGCATCGCGCTGTTTTGTGCAGTTTATCACTCGCGCCATTTTGCGCATCGCATTGTTTTGTGCAGTTTATCACTCGCGCTATTTTTCACATCGCACTGTTTTGTGTAGTTTATCACTCGCTATTTTGCGCATCACACTATTTTGTGCAGTTTACACTCGCGTTATTCTGCGCATCGCACTGTTTTGTGCAGCTAATCAGTTGCGCCATTTTGCGCATCGCACTGTTTTGTGCAGTTTATCACTCGCGCTATTTTGCGCATTGCACTGTTTATGCAGTTTACACTCGCGTTAATTTCGCGTCGTCCTATTTTGCCATCGCACTGTTTTGTGCAGTTTATCCTCGCGCTATTTTGCGCATCGTACTATTTTGTGCAGTTTTACCCTCGCGTTATTTTGGGGCGTCGTCCTGTTTTCCGCATCGCGCTGTTCTGTGCAGTTCATCACTCGCGCCATTTTGCGCATGGCACTGTTTCGTGCAGTTTCTCTCCCTCGCGCTATTTTGCGCACCGCACGATTTTTGCATTTATCACTCGCGCTATTTTGCGCATCGCACGATTTTGTGCAGTTTACACTCGTTGTTATTTTGCGCGTCGTCCTATTTTGCGTATCGCACAGTTTTCTGCAGTTTACACTCGCGTTATTTTGCGCGTCGTCCTGTTTTGCGCATCGCGCTGTTTTGTGCAGTTTATCACTCGCGTTCTTTTGCGCATGGCACGGTTTTGTGCAGTTTATCACTCGCGCTATTTTGCGCATCGCACTATTTTGTGCAGTTTACACTCGCGTTATTTTCCGCGTCGTCTTGTTTTGCGCATCGCGCTGTTTTGTGCAGTTTATCACTCGCGCCATTTTGCGCATCGCACTATTTGTGCAGTTTATGACTCGCGCTATTTTTCACATCGCACTGTTTTGTGTAGTTTATCACTCGCTATTTTGCGCATCGCACTATTTGTGCAGTTTACACTCGCGTTATTTTGGCGTCGTCCTATTTTGCGCATCACACTGTTTTGTGCAGTTTATCACTCGCCCTATTTTGCGCATCGTACTGTTTTGTGTAGTTTACACTCGCGTTATTTTGCGCGTCGTCCTATTTTCCGCATCGCGCTGTTCTGTGAAGTTTGTCACTCGCGCCATTTTGCGCAAGGCACTGTTTCGTGCAGTTTCTCCCTCGCGCTATTTTGCGCACCGCACGATTTTGTGCAGTTTATCACTCGCGCTATTTTGCGCATCGCACGATTTTGTGCAGTTTACACTCGTGTTATTTTGCGCGTCGTCCTATTTTGCGCATCGCACAGTTTTTTGCAGTTTACACTCGCGTTATTTTGCGCGTCGTCCTGTTTTGCGCATCACGCTGTTTTGTGCAGTTTATCACTCGCGCTGTTTTGCGCATGGCACTGTTTTGTGCAGTTTATCACTCGTGCTATTTTGCGCATCGCACTGTTTTGTGGAGTTTACACTCGCGTTATTTTGCGCGTCGTCCTGTTTTGCGCATCGCGTTGTTTTGTGCAGTTTATCACTCGCGCCATTTTGCGCATCGCACTATTTTTTGCAGTTTATCACTCGTGCTATTTTGCGCGTCGCACTGTTTTGTGCAGTTTATCACTCGCGCTATTTTGCGAATCGCACTATTTTGTGGAGTTTACACTCGCGTTATTTTGCGCATCGCACTGTTTTGTGCAGTTTACGCTCGCATTATTTTGCGCGTCGTCCTATTTTGCACATCGCACTGTTTTGTGCACTTTACGCTCGCGTTATTTTCCGCGTCGCATATTTTGCGCATCGCACTGTTTTGTGCAGTTATCACTCGCGCTATTTTGCGCATCGTACGTTTTGTGCAGTTTACCCTCGCGTTATTTTGCTGTCGTCCTGTTTTTCGCATCGCGCTGTTCTGTGCAGTTTATCACTCGCGCCATTTTGCGCGTCGCCCTGTTTTGTGCAGTTTATCACTCGTGCTATTTTGCGCATCGCACTGTTTTGTGCAGTTTATGACTCGCGCTATTTTGCGCATCGCATTGTTTTGTGCAGCTTACACTCGTGTTATTTTGCGCGTCGTCCTGTTTTGCGCATCGCGCTGTTTTGTGCAGCTTATCACTCACGCCATTTTGCGCATCGCACTGTTTTGTGTAGTTTATCACTCGCGCTATTTTGCACATCGCACTGTTTTGTGCAGTTTATCACTCGCGCTATTTTGCGCATCGCACTGTTTTGTGCAGTTTACCCTCACGTTATTTTGCGCGTCGTCCTATTTTGTGCATCGCACTGTTTTATGCAGTTTATCACTCGCGCTATTTTGCGCATCGCACTGTTTTGTGCAGTTTACACTCGCGTTATTTTACGCGTCGTCCTGTTTTCCGCATCGCGCTGTTCTGTGCAGTTTATCACTCGCCTATTTTGCGCATCGCACAGTTTTCTGCAGTTTACACTAGCGTTATTTTGCGCGTCGTCCTGTTTTGTGCAGTTTATCACTCGCGCTATTTTGCGCATCGCACGGTTTTGTGCAGTTTACGCTCGCGTTATTTTGCTCGTCGTCCTATTTTGCGCATCGCACAGTTTTCTGCAGTTTACACTAGCGTTATTTTGCGCGTCGTCCTGTTTTGTGCATCGCGCTGTTTTGTGCGGTTTATCACTCGCGCTGTTTTGTGCATGGCACTGTTTTGTGCAGTTTATCACTCGCGCTATTTTGCGAATCGCACTGTTTTGTGGAGTTTACACTCGCGTTATTTTGCGCATCGCACTATTTTGTGCAGTTTACGCTCGCATTATTTTGCGCGTCGTCCTATTTTGCACATCGCACTGTTTTGTGCACTTTACGCTCGCGTTATTTTCCGCGTCGTCCTATTTTGCGCATCGCACTGTTTTGTGCAGTTTATCACTCGCGCTATTTTGCGCATCGCACTGTTTTGTGCAGTTTACCCTCGCGTTATTTTGCTGTCGTCCTGTTTTTCGCATCGCGCTGTTCTGTGCAGTTTATCACTCGCGCCATTTTGCGCGTCGCCCTGTTTTGTGCAGTTTATCACTCGTGCTATTTTGCGCATCGCACTGTTTTGTGCAGTTTATGACTCGCGCTATTTTGCGCATCGCACTGTTTTGTGCAGTTTACACTCGTGTTATTTTGCGCGTCGTCCTGTTTTGCGCATCGCGCTGTTTTGTGCAGCTTATCACTCACGCCATTTTGCGCATCGCACTGTTTTGTGTAGTTTATCACTCGCGCTATTTTGCACATCGCACTGTTTTGTGCAGTTTATCACTCGCGCTATTTTGCGCATCGCACTGTTTTGTGCAGTTTACACTCGCGTTATTTTGCGCGTCGTCCTATTTTGTGCATCGCACTGTTTTGTGCAGTTTATCACTCGCGCTATTTTGCGCATCGCACTGTTTTGTGCAGTTTACACTCGCGTTATTTTGCGCATCGCGCTGTTTTGTGCAGTTAATCACTTGCGCCATTTTGCGCATCGCCCTGTTTTGTGCAGTTTATCACTCGCGCTATTTTGCGCATCGCACTGTTTTGTGCAGTTTACACTCGCGTTATTTTGCGCGTCGTCCTATTTTGCACATCGCACTGTTTTGTGCAGTTTACGCCTGCATTATTTTGCGCGTCGTCCTATTTTGCACATCGCACTGTTTTTTGCAGTTTATCACTCGCGCTATTTTGCGCATCGCACTGTTTTGTGCAGTTTACGCTCGCGTTATTATCGCGTCGTCCTGTTTTTCGCATCGCGCTGTTTTGTGCAGTTTATCACTCGCGCCATTTTGCGCATCGCCCTGTTTTGTGCAGTTTATCACTCGCGCTATTTTGCGCATCGCACTGTTTTGTGCAGTTTATCACTCGCGCTATTTTGCGCATCGCACTGTTTTGTGCAGTTTACACTCGCGTTATTTTGTGCGTCGTCCTGTTTTGCGCATCGTGCTGTTTTGTGCAGTTTATCACTCGCGCCATTTTGCGCATCGCACTGTTTTGTGCAGTTTATCACTCGCGCTATTTTGCCCATCGCACTGTTTTGTGCAGTTTATCACTCGCGCTATTTTGCGCATCGCACTGTTTTGTGCAGTTTACACTCGCGTTATTTTGCGCGTCGTCCTATTTTGTGCAGTTTATCAGTCGCACTATTTTGCGCATCGCACTGTTTTGTGCAGTTTACACTCGCGTTATTTTGCGCGTCGTCCTATTTTGTGCATCGCACTATTTTGTGCAGTTTATCACTCGCGCTATTTTGCGCATCGCACTGTTTTGTGCAGTTTACACTCACGTTATTTTGCGCGTCGTCCTGTTTTCCGCATCGCGCTGTTCTGTGCAGTTTATCACTCGCGCCATTTTGCGCATGGCACAGTTTTGTGCAGTTTCTCCCTCGCGCTATTTTGCGCATCGCACTGTTTTGTGCAATTTATCACTCGCGCTATTTTGCGCATCGCACGGTTTTGTGCAGTTTACGCTCGCGTTATTTTGCGCGTCCTCCTATTTTGCGCATCGCACAGTTTTCTGCAGTTTACACTCGCGTTATTTTGCGCGTCGTCCTGTTTTGTGCATCGCGCTGTTTTGTGCGGTTTATCACTCGCGCAGTTTTGCGCATGGCACTGTTTTGTGCAGTTTATCACTCGCGCTATTTTGCGCATCGCACTGTTTTGTGGAGTTTACACTCGCGTTATTTTGCGCATCGCACTGTTTTGTGCAGTTTATGCTCGCGTTATTTTGCGCGTCGTCCTATTTTGCGCATCGTGCTGTTTTGTGCAGTTTATCACTCGCGCCATTTTGCGCATCGCACTGTTTTGTGCAGTTTACACTCGTGTTATTTTGCGCGTCGTCCTGTTTTGCGCATCGCGCTGTTTTGTGCAGCTTATCACTCGCGCCATTTTGCGCATCGCACTGTTTTGTGCAGTTTACCCTCGCGTTATTTTGCGCGTCGTCCTGTTTTTCGCATCGCGCTGTTCTGTGCAGTTTATCACTCGCGCCATTTTGCGCATCGGCCCATTTTGTGCAGTTTATCACTCGCGCTATTTTGCGCATCGCCCTGTTTTACGCAGTTTATCACTCGCGCTATTTTGCGCATCGCACTGTTTTGTGCAGTTTACACTCGCGTTTTTTTGTGCGTCGTCCTATTTTGTGCATCGCACTGTTTTGTGCAGCTAATCACTCGCGCTGTTTTGCGCATCACACTATTTTGTGCAGTTTACACTAGCGTTATTTTGCGCATCGCACTGTTTTGTGCAGTTAATCAGTTGCGCCATTTTGCGCATCGCACAGTTTTGCACAGTTTTTCACTCGCGCTATTTTGCGCATTGCACTGTTTTGTGCAGTTTACACTCGCGTTTAGTTTGCGCGTCGTCCTATTTTGCGCATCGTACTGTTTTGTGCAGTTTACCATCGCGTTATTTTGCGCGTCGTCCTGTTTTCCGCATCGCGCTGTTCTGTGCAGTTTATCACTCGCGCCATTTTGCGCATGGCACTGTTTGGTGCAGTTTCTCCCTCGCGCTATTTTGCACATCGCACTGTTTTGTGCAGTTTACACTCGTGTTATTTTGCGCGTCGTCCTATTGTGCGCATCGCACAGATTTCTGCAGTTTACACTCGCGTTATTTGGCGCGTCGTCCTATTTTGCGCATCGCGCTGTTTTGTGCAGTTTATCACTCGCGTTGTTTTGCGCATGGCACTGTTTTGTGCGGTTTATCACTCGCGCTATTTTGCGCGTCGCACTGTTTTGTGCAGTTTACACTCGCGTTATTTTGCGCGTCGTCCTATTTTGTGCATCGCACTGTTTTGTGCAGTTTATCACTCGCGCTATTTTGCGCATCGCACTATTTTGGGCAGTTTACACTAGCGTTATTTTGCGCATCGCACTGTTTTGTGCAGTTAATCAATTGCGCCATTTTGCGCATCGCACTGTTTTGTGCAGTTTATCACTCGCGCTATTTTGCGCATTGCACTGTTTTGTGCAGTTTACGCTCGCGTTTAATTTGCGCGTCGTCCTATTTTGCGCATCGCACTATTTTGTGCAGTTTATCACTCGCGCTATTTTGCGCATCGTACTATTTTGTGCAGTTTATCACTCGCGCTATTTTGCGCATCGCACTGTTTTGTGCAGTTTATCACTCGCGCTATTTTGCGCATCGCACGGTTTTGTGCAGTTTACACTCGTTTTATTTTGCGCGTCGTCCTATTGTGCGCATCGCACAGATTTCTGTAGTTTACACTCGCGTTATTTTGCGCGTCGTCCTGTTTTGCGCATCGCGCTGTTTTGTGCAGTTTATCACTCGCGTTGTTTTGCGCATGGCACAGTTTTGTGCGGTTTATCACTCGCGCTATTTTGCGCGTCGCACTGTTTTGTGCAGTTTACACTCGCGTTATTTTGCGCGTCGTCCTATTTTGTGCATCGCACTGTTTTGTGCAGTTTATCACTCGCGCTATTTTTCGCATCGCACTATTTTGTGCAGTTTACACTAGCGTTATTTTGCGCATCGCATTGTTTTGTGCAGTTAATCAATTGCGCCATTTTGCGCATCGCACTGTTTTGTGCAGTTTATCACTCGCGCTATTTTGCGCATTGCACTGTTTTGTGCAGTTTACACTCGCGTTTAATTTGCGCGTCGTCCTATTTTGCGCATCGCGCTGTTTTGTGCAGTTTATCACTCGCGTTGTTTTGCGCATGGCACTGTTTTGTGCAGTTTATCACTCGCGCTATTTTGCGCATCGCACTGTTTTGTGCAGTTTAAACTCGCGTTAATTTGCGCGTCGTCCTGTTTTGCGCATCGCGCTGTTTCGTGCAGTTTATCACTTGCGCCATTTTGCGCATCGCATTGTTTTGTGCAGTTTATCACTCGCGCTATTTTTCACATCGCACTGTTTTGTGTAGTTTATCACTCGCTATTTTGCGCATCGCACTATTTTGTGCAGTTTACACTCGCGTTATTCTGCGCATCGCACTGTTTTGTGCAGTTAATCAGTTGCGCCATTTTGCGCATCGCACTGTTTTGTGCAGTTTATCACTCGTGCTATTTTGCGCATTGCACTGTTTTATGCAGTTTACACTCGCGTTTAATTTGCGCGTCGTCCTATTTTGCGCATCGCACTATTTTGTGCAGTTTATCACTCGCGCTATTTTGCGCATCGTACTATTTTGTGCAGTTTACCCTCGCGTTATTTTGGGCGTCGTCCTGTTTTCCGCATCGCGCTGTTCTGTGCAGTTTATCACTCGCGCCATTTTGCGCATGGCACTGTTTCGTGCAGTTTCTCCCTCGCGCTATTTTGCGCACCGCACGATTTTGTGCAGTTTATCACTCGCGCTATTTTGCGCATCGCACGATTTTGTGCAGTTTACACTCGTGTTATTTTGCGCGTCGTCCTATTTTGCGCATCGCACTGTTTTCTGCAGTTTACACTCGCGTTATTTTGCGTATCGTCCTGTTTTGCGCATCGCGCTGTTTTGTGCAGTTTATCACTCGCGTTCTTTTGCGCATGGCACGGTTTTGTGCAGTTTATCACTCGCGCTATTTTGCGCATCGCACTGTTTTGTGCAGTTTACACTCGCGTTATTTTCCGCGTCGTCTTGTTTTGCGCATCGCGCTGTTTTGTGCAGTTTATCACTCGCGCCATTTTGCGCATCGCACTGTTTTGTGCAGTTTATGACTCGCGCTATTTTTCACATCGCACTGTTTTGTGTAGTTTATCACTCGCTATTTTGCGCATCGCACTATTTTGTGCAGTTTACACTCGCGTTATTTTGCGCGTCGTCCTATTTTGCGCATCACACTGTTTTGTGCAGTTTATCACTCGCGCTATTTTGCGCATCGTACTGTTTTGTGCAGTTTACACTCGCGTTATTTTGCGCGTCGTCCTATTTTCCGCATCGCGCTGTTCTGTGAAGTTTGTCACTCGCGCCATTTTGCGCAAGGCACTGTTTTGTGCTGTTTCTCCCTCGCGCTATTTTGCGCATCGCACTGTTTTGTGCAGTTTATCACTCGCGCTATTTTGTGCATCGCACGGTTTTGTGCAGTTTACACTCGCGTTATTTTGCGCGTCGTCCTATTTTGCGCATCGCACAGTTTTCTGCAGTTTACACTCGCGTTATTTTGCGCGTCGTCCTGTTTTGCGCATCACGCTGTTTTGTGCAGTTTATCACTCGCTCTGTTTTGCGCATGGCACTGTTTTGTGCAGTTTATCACTCGTGCTATTTTGCGCATCGCACTGTTTTGTGGAGTTTACACTCGCGTTATTTTGCGCGTCGTCCTGTTTTGCGCATCGCGTTGTTTTGTGCAGTTTATCACTCGCGCCATTTTGCGCATCGCACTATTTTTTGCAGTTTATCACTCGTGCTATTTTGCGCGTCGCACTGTTTTGTGCAGTTTATCATTCGCGCTATTTTGCGCATCGCACTATTTTGTGCAGTTTACACATGCGTTATTTTGCGCGTCGTCCTATTTTGTGCATCGCACTGTTTTGTGCAGTTTATCACTCGGACTATTTTGCGCATCGCACTGTTTTGTGCAGTTTATCACTCGCGCTATTTTGCGCATCGCATTATTTTATGCAGTTTACACTCGCGTTATTTTGTGTATCGTCCTATTTTGCGCATCGCACTATTTTGTGCAGTTTATCACTCGCGCTATTTTGCGCATCGCACTGTTTTGTGCAGTTTACACTCGCGTTATTTTCCGCGTCGTCCTATTTTGCGCATCGCACTGTTTTGTGCAGTTTATCACTCGTGCTATTTTGCGCATCGCACTGTTTTGTGGAGTTTACACTCGCGTTATTTTGCGCGTCGTCCTGTTTTGCGCATCGCGTTGTTTTGTGCAGTTTATCACTCGCGCCATTTTGCGCATCGCACTATTTTTTGCAGTTTATCACTCGTGCTATTTTGCGCGTCGCACTGTTTTGTGCAGTTTATCATTCGCGCTATTTTGCGCATCGCACTATTTTGTGCAGTTTACACATGCGTTATTTTGCGCGTCGTCCTATTTTGTGCATCGCACTGTTTTGTGCAGTTTATCACTCGGACTATTTTGCGCATCGCACTGTTTTGTGCAGTTTATCACTCACGCTATTTTGCGCATCGCATTATTTTATGCAGTTTACACTCGCGTTATTTTGTGTATCGTCCTATTTTGCGCATCGCACTATTTTGTGCAGTTTATCACTCGCGCTATTTTGCGCATCGCACTGTTTTGTGCAGTTTACACTCGCGTTATTTTCCGCGTCGTCCTATTTTGCGCATCGCACTGTTTTGTGCAGTTTATCACTAGCGCTATTTTGCGCATCGCACTGTTTTGTGCAGTTTACACTCGCGTTATTTTGCACGTCGTCCTATTTTGCGCATCACACTGTTTTGTGCAATTTATCACTCGCGCTATTTTGCGCATAGCACCATTTTGTGCAGTTTACACTCGCGTTATTTTGCGCGTCGTCCTGTTTTGCGCATCGCGCTGTTTTGGGCAGTTTACTAGTCGTGCTATTTTGCAGATCGCACTGTTTTGTGCAGTTTATCACTCGTGCTATTTTGCGCATCGCACTATTTTATGCAGTTTACACTCGTGTTATTTTGCACGTCGTCCTGTTTTGCGCATCGCTCTGTTTTATGCAGTTTATCACTCGCGCTATTTTGCGCATTGCACGGTTTTGTGCAAAATAGTGCGAGTGATAAACTGTAGAAAACAGTGCGATGCGCAAAATAGGACGACGCGCAAAATAACGCGAGCGTAAACTGTACAAAATAGTGCGATGTGCAAAATTGCGCGAGTGATAAACTGCACAAAACAGTGCGATGCGTAAAATGGCGCGAGTGATAAACTGCAAAAAATAGCGCGATGCGCAAAACAGAACGACGCGCAAAATAATGCGAGTGTAAACTGCACAAAATAGTGTGATGCGAAAAATAGTGCGAGTGATAAATTGCACAAAACAGTGCGATGCGCAAAATAGCGCGAGTGATAAACTGCACAAAACAGGGAGATGCGCAAAAAGGCGCGAGTGATAAATCGCACAAAACAGCGCTATGCGCAAAACGAGACAACGTGCAAAATGACGCAAGTGTAAACTGCACAAAACAGTGCGATGCGCAAAATAGCGCGAGTGATAAACTGCACAAAACAGTGCTATGCGCAAAATGGCCCGAGTGATAAACTGCACAAAACAGCGTGATGCGCAAAACAGGACGACGCGCAAAATAACACGAGTGTGAACTACACAAAGCAGTGCAATGCGCAAACTAGCGCAAGTGATAAACTACATAAAACCGTGCGATGCGCAAAATAGCGTGAGTGTAAACTGCACAAAACAATGCGATGCGCAAAATGACGCGACCGATAAACTGCACAACACAGTGCGATGCGCAAAACAGGACGACGCGCAAAATAACACGAGTGTAAACTGCAGAAAACAGTGCAATTCGCAAAATGGCGCGAGCGCAAACTGCACAAAATAGGGAAACGCGCAAAATAGCGCGAGTGATAAACTGCACAAAACAGCGCGATGCGTAAGAAAGCACAAGTGATAAACTGCCCAAAACAGTGCGATGCAAAACATAGCGCGAGTGATAAACTGCACAAAACAGTCCGATGCGCAACACAGCGCGAGTGATAAACTGCAGAAAACAGTGCGATGCGCAAAATTGGACGACGCGCAAAATATCACGAGTGCAAACAACACAAAATAGTGCGATGCGCAAAATAGCGCGAGTGATAAATTACACAAAAAGTGCGATGCACAAAAATAGCGCGAGTGATAAACTGCACAAAACAGCGCGATGCGCAAAACAGCACGACGCGCAAAATAACGCGATTGTAAACTGCACCAAACAGTGCGATGCGCAAATTAACGGGAGTGACAAACTGCACAAAACAGTGCGATGCGCAAAATAGGACGACGCGCAAAATAACGCGAGTGTAAACTGCACAAAACAGTGCGATGCGCAAAATAGTGCGAGTGATAAACTGCACAAAATAATGCGATGCGCAAATTAGGACGACGCGAAAAATAACGCGAGTGTAAACTGCACAAAATAGTGCGATGCGCAAAATAGCGAGAGTGATAACCTGCACAAAACAGGGCGATGCACAAAATGGCGCAAGTGATAAACTGCACAAAACAGCGCGATGCGCAAAATAACGCGAGTGTAAACTACACAAAACAGTGCGATGCGCAAAATAGCGCGAGTGATAAACTGCACAAAACCGTGCGATGCGCAAAATGGCGCACGTGATAAACTGCACAAAATAGCGCGATGCGCAAAACAGGTCGACGCACAAAATAACGCGAGTGTAAACTGCACAAAACAGTGCGATGCACAAAATAGCGCGAGAGATAAACCGCACAAAACAATGCGAAGCGCAAAATGGCGCGAGTGATAAACTGCACAAAACAGCGCGATGCGCAAAACAGGACGACGCGCAAAATAATGCGAGTGTAAACTGCACAAAACAGTGCGATGCGCAAAATAGCGCGAGTGATAAATTGCACAAAACAGTGCGATGCGCAAAATAGCGCTAGTGATAAACTGCACAAAACAGGGCAATGCGCAAAATGGCGCGAGTGATAAACTGCACAAAACAGCGCGAGGCGCAAAACAGGACGACGCGCAAAATAACGCGAGTGTAAACTGCACAAAACAATGTGATGCGCAAAATAGCGCAAGTGTAAATTGCACAAAACAGTGCGATGCGCAAAATAGTGCGAGTGATAACTGCACAAAACAGTGCGATGCACAAAATGGCGCGAGTGATAAACTGCACAAAACATAGCGATGCGCAAAACAGGACGACACGGAAAATAACGCGAGTGTAAACTGCACAAAACAGTGCAATGCGCAAAATAGCGCGAGTGATAAATTGCACAAAATAGTGCGATGCGCAAAATAGCGCTAGTGATAAACTGCACAAAACTGGCCGATACGCAAAATTGCGGGAGTGATAAACTGCACAAAACAGCGCGGTGCGCAAAACTGGACGACGCGCAAAATAACGCGAGTGTAAACTGCAGAAAATTGTGCGATGCGCAAAATAGCGCGAGTGATAAACTGCACAAAACAGTGCGATGCGCAAAATAGGACGAGTGATAAACTGCACAAAACAGGGCGATGCGTAAAATAGCGCGAGTGATAAACTGCACAAAACAGGACGACGCGCAAAATAGGACGATGCGCAAAATAACGCGAGTGTAAACTGCACAAAACAGTGCGATGCGCAAAATAGCGCGAGTGATAACTGCACAAAACAGTGCGATGCGCAAAATGGCGTGAGTGATAAACTGCACAAAACAGCGCGATGCGCAAAACAGGACGACGCGCAAAATAACGCGAGTGTAAACGGTACAAAACTGTGCGATGCGCAAAATAGAGCGAGTGATAAATTGCACAAAACAGTGCGATGCGCAAAATAGCGCGAGCGATCAACTGCACAAAACAGTGCGATGCGCAAAACAAGACGACGCGCAAAATAACGCGAGTGTAAGCTGCACAAAACAGTGCGATGCGCAAAATAGCGCGAGTGATAAACTGCACAACACAGTGCGATGCGCAAAATAGGACGACGCGCAAAATAACGCGAGTGTAAACTGCACAAAACAGTGCGATGCGCAAAATAGCGCGAGAGATAATTGCACAAAACAGTGCGAAGCGCAAAATGGCGCGAGTGATATACTGCACAAAACAGCGCGATGCGCAAAACTGGACGACGTGCAAAATAACGCGAGTGTAAACTGCACAAAACAGTGCGATGCGCAAAATAGCGCGAGTGACAAACTGCACAAAACAGTGCGATGCGCAAAATAGCGCGAGTGACAAACTGCACAAAACAGCGCGATGCGCAAAACAGGACGACGCGCAAAATAATGCGAGTGTAAACTGCAGAAAACTGTGCGATGCGCAAAATAGCGCGAGTGATAAACTGCACAAAACAGGGCGATGCACAAAATAGCGCGAGTGATAAACTGCACAAAACAACGCGATGCGCAAAATAGGACGACGCGCAAAATAACACTAGTGTAAACTGCTAAAAACAGTGCGATGTGCAAAATAGGACGATGCGCAAAATAACGCGAGTGTAAACTGCACAAAACAGTGCGATGTGCAAAATAGCGCGAGTGATAACTGCACAAAACAGTGCGATGCGCAAAATGGCGCGAGTGATAAACTGCACAAAACAGCGCGATGCGCAAAACAGGACGACGTGCAAAATTTTTGCGAGTGTAAACTGTACAAAACTGTGCGATGCGCAAAATAGCGTGAGTGATAAATTGCACAAAACAGGGCGGTGCGCAAAATAGGGCGAGTGATAAACTGCACAAAACAGCGCGGTGCGCAAAATAGCGCGAGTGATAAACTGCACAAAACAGCGCGATGCGCAAAATAGCCCGAGTGATAAACTGCACAAAACAGCGCGATGCGTAAAACGAGATGACGCACAAAATAACGCAAGTGTAAAGTGCAGAAAACTGTGCGATGCGCAAAATAGCGCGAGTGATAAACTGCACAAAACAGTGCGATCCGCAAAATTGGATGACGCGCAAAATAGCGCGAGCGTAAACTGCACAAAACAGTGCGATGCGCAAAATAGCGCGAGTGATAAACTACACAAAACAGTGCGATGCGCAAAATAGCGCGAGTGATAAACTACACAAAACAGCGGGATGCGCAAAACAGGACGACGCGCAAAATAACGCGAGTGTAAACTACACAAAACAGTGCGATGCGCAAAATAGGACGATGCGCAAAATAACGCGAGTGTAAACTGCACAAAACAGTGCGATGCGCAAAATAGCGCGAGTGATAAATTGCAAAAAAACAATGCGATGCGCAAAATAGCTCGAGTGATAAACTACACAAAACTGGACGATGCGCAAAATGGCGGGGGTGATAAACTGCACAAAACAGCGCGATGCGCAAAACGGGACGACGTGCAAAATAACGCGAATGTAAATTGCAGAAAACAGTGCAATGCGCAAAATAGCGCGAGTGATAAGCTGCACAAAACAGTGCGATGGGCAAAATAGCGCGAGTGATAAACTGCACAAAACAGTGCGATGCGCAAAATAGCGCGAGTGATAAACTGCACAAAACAGCGCGCTGCGCGAAACAGGACGACGAGCAAAATAACGCGGGTGTAAACTACACAAAATAGTACGATGCGCAAAATAGGACGATGCGCAAAATAACGCGAGTGTAAACTGCGCAAAATAGTGCGATGCGTAAAATAGCGTGATTGACAAACTGCACAAAATAGTGCGAGGCGCAAAAATAGCGCAAGTGATAAACTGCCCAAAACAGTGCGATGCGCAAAATAGCGCGAGTCATAAATTGCACAAAACAGTGTGATACGCAAAATAGCTCGAGTGATAAACTGCACAAAACTGGGCGACGCGCAAAATGGCGGGAGTGATAAACTGCACAAAACAGCGCGATGCGCAAAACGGGACGACGCGCAAAATAACGCGAGTATAAACTGCAGAAAACTGTGCGATGCGCAAAATAGCGCGAGTGATAACTGCACAAAACAGTGCGGTGCGCAAAATAGGACGACGCGCAAAATAACGCGAGTGTAAACTGCACAAAACAGTGCGATGCGCAAAATAGCGCGAGTGATAAACTGCACAACACAGTGCGATGCGCAAAATAGCGCGAGTGATAAACTGCACAAAACAGCGCGATGCGCAAAACAGCACGACGCGCAAAATAGCACGACGCGCAAAATAACGCGAGTGTAAACTGCACAAAACAGTACGATGCGCAAAATAGGACGATGCGCAAAATAACGCGGGTGTAAACTGCACAAAACAGTGCGATGCGCAAAATAGGACGATGCCCAAAATAACGCGAGTGTAAACCGCACAAAACAGCGCGAAGCGCAAAATAGCGCGAGTGACAAACTGCACAAAATAGTGCGATGCGCAAAAATAGCGCGAGTGATAAACTGCACAAAACAGGGCGATGCGCAAAATAGCGCGAGTGATAAATTGCACAAAACAGTGCGATGCGCAAAATAGCTCGCATGATAAACTGCACAAAACTGGGCGATGCGCAAAATGGCGGGAGTAATAAACTGCACAAAGTAGCGCGATGCGCAAAACGGGACGACGCGCAAAATAACGCGAGTGTAAACTGCAGAAAACAGTGCGATGCGCAAAATAGCGCGAGTGATAAACTGCACAAAACAGTGCGATGCGCAAAATCGCGCGAGTGATAAACTGCACAAAACAGTGCGATGCGCAAAATAGCGCGAGTGATAAATTGCACAAAACTGGTCGATGCGCAAAATAGCTCGAGTGATAAACTGCACAAAACTGGGCGATGCGCAAAACAGGACGACGCGCAAAATAACGCGAGTTTAAACTGCACAAAAGAGTGCGATGCGCAAAATAGGACGATGCGCAAAATAACGTGAGTGTAAACCGCACAAAACATTGCGATGCGCAAAATAGCGCGAGTGACAAAATGCGCAAAATAGTGCGATGCGCAAAAATAGCGCGAGTGTAAACTGCACAAAACAGTGCGATCCGCAAAACAGGACGACGCGCAAAATAACGCGAGTGTAAACTGTGCAAAACAGTGCGACGCGCAAAATAGCGCGAGTGATAAACTGCACAAAACAGTGCGATGCGCAAAATAGCGCGAGTGATAAACTGCACAAAACAATGCGATGCGCAAAATAGCGCGAGTGATAAAGTGCACAAAACTGGGCGATGCGCAAAATAGCTCGAGTGATAAACTGCACAAAACTGGGCGATGCGCAAAATGGCGGGAGTGATAAACTGCACAAAACAGCGCGATGCGCAAAACGGGACGACAGCAAAATAACGCGAGTGTAAACTGCAGAAAACTGTGCGATGCGCAAAATAGCGCAAGTGATAAATTGCACAAAACAGTGCGATGCGCAAAATAGCGCGAGTGATAAACTGCACAAAACAGCGCGATGCGCAAAATAGGATGACGCGCAAAATAACGCGAGTGTAAACTGCACAAAATAGTGCGATGTGCAAAATAGGACGATGCGTAAAATAACGCGAGTGTAAACTGCACAAAACAGTGCGATGCGCAAAATAGCGCGAGTGACAAACTGCACAAAATAGTGCGATGCGCAAAAATAGCGTGAGTGATAAACTGCACAAAACAGTGCGATGTGCAAAATAGCCCGACTGATAAATTGCACAAAACAGTGCGATGCGCAAAATTGCTCGAGTGATAAACTGCACAAAATAGGGCGATGCGAAAAATGGCGGGAGTGATAAACTGCACAAAACAACGCGATGCGCAAAACGGGACGACGCGCAAAATAACGCGAGCGTAAACTGCAGAAAACTGTGCGATGCGCAAAATAGCGCGTGTGAAAAACTGCACAAAACAGTGCGATGCGCAAAATAGGACGACGCGCAAAATAACGCGAGTGTAAACTGCACAAAACTATGCGATGCGCAAAATAGCGCGAGTGATAAACTGCACAAAACAGCGCGATGCGCAAAACAGGACGACGCGCAAAATAACGCGAGTGTAAACTGCACAAAAGAGTGCGTTGCGCAAAATAGGACGATGCGCAAAATAACGTGAGTGTAAACTGCACAAAACAGTGCGATGCGCAAAATAGCGCGAGTGACAAACTGCACAAAATAGTGCGATGCGCAAACATAGCGCGAGTGTAAACGGCACAAAACAGTGCGATGTGCAAAAATAGCGCGAGTGATAAACTGCACAAAACTGCGCGATGCGCAAAACAGGAGGACGGGCAAAATAACACGAGTATAAACTGCACAAAATAGTGCGACGCGCAAAATAGCGCCAGTGATAAACTGCACAAAACAGTGCGATGCGCAAAATAGGACGACGCGCAAAATAACGCGAGTGTAAACTGCAAAAAACAGTGCGATGCGCAAAATAGCGCGAGTGATAAACTGCACAAAACAGCGCGATGCGCAAAACAGGACGACGCGCAAAATAACGCGAGTGTAAACTGCACAAAAGAGTGCGATGCGCAAAATAACGTGAGTGTAAACTGCACAAAACATTGCGATGTGCAAAAATAGCGCGAGTGTAAACTGCACAAAACAGTGCGATGTGCAAAAATAGCGCGAGTGATAAACTGCACAAAACAGCGCGATGCGCAAAATAGGACGACGAGCAAAATAACACGAGTGTAAACTGCACAAAACAGTGCGATGCGCAAAATAGCGCGAGTGATAAACTGCACAAAACAGTGCGATGCGCAAAATAGGACCACGCGCAAAATAACGCAAGTGTAAACTGCACAAAACAGTGCGATGCAAAAAAATAGCACGAGTGATAAACTGCACAAAACAGTGCGATGCGGAAAATAGGACGACGCATAAAATAACGCGAGGGTAAACTGCACAAAACAGTGCGATGCGCAAAATAGCGCGAGTGATAAACTGCACAAAACAGGGCGATGCGCAAAATATCACGAGTGATAAACATCACAAAACAGCGCAATGTGCAAAACAGGACGACGCGCAAAATAACGCGAGTGTAAACTGCGCAAAACAATGCGATGCGCAAAATAGCGCGAGTGATAAACTGCACAAAACAGTGCGATGCGGAAAATAGGACGACGCGCAAAATAACGCGAGCGTAAACTGTGCAAAACAGTGCGATGCGCAAAATAGCGCGAGTGATAAACTGCACAAAACAGTGCGATGGGCAAAATAGCGCGAGTGATAAACTACACAAAACAGCGCTATGCGCAAAACAGGACGACGCGTAAAATAACGCGAGTGTAAACTGCACAAAACAGGGCGATGCGTAAAATAGCGCGAGTGATAAACTGCACAAAACAGTGCGATGCGCAAAATAGCGCGAGTGATAATTGCACAAAACAGTGCGATGCACAAAATGGCGTGAGTGATAAACTGCACAAAACAGCGCGATGCGCAAAAAAGGACGACACGCAAAATAACGCGAGTGTAAACTGTGCAAAACAGTGCGACGCGCAAAATAGCGCGAGTGATATACTGCACAAAACTGTGCGATGCGGAAAATAACGCGAGTGATAAACTGCACAAAACAATGCGATGCGCAAAATAGCGCGAGTGATAAAGTGCACAAAACTGGGCGATGCGCAAAATAGCTCGAGTGATAAACTGCACAAAACTGGGCGATGCGCAAAATGGCAGGAGTGATAAACTGCACAAAACAGCGCGATGCGCAAAACGGTACGACAGCAAAATAACGCGAGTGTAAACTGCAGAAAACTGTGCGATGCGAAAAATAGCGCAAGTGATAAATTGCACAAAACAGTGCGATGCGCAAAATAGCGCGAGTGATAAACTGCACAAAACAGCGCGATTCGCAAAACAGGATGACGCGCAAAATAACGCGAGTGTAAACTGCACAAAACAGTGCGATGCGTAAAATAGGAGGATGCGCAAAATAGGAGGATGCGCAAAATAACGCGAGTGTAAACTGCACAAAACAGTGCGATGCGCAAAATAGCGCGAGTGACAAACTTCTCAAAATAGTGCGATGCGCAAAAATAGCACGAGTGTAAACGGCACAAAACAGTGCGATGTGCAAAATAGCGCGAGTGTAAACTGAACAAAAGAGTGCGATGCGCAAAATAGGACGATGCGCAAAATAACGCGAGTGTAAACTGCACAAAACAGTGCGATGCGCAAAATAGCGCGAGTGACAAACTTCTCAAAATAGTGCGATGCGCAAAAATAGCGCGAGTGTAAACGGCACAAAACAGTGCGATGTGCAAAAATAGCGCGAGTGATAAACTGCACAAAACTGCGCGATGCGCAAAACAGGAGGACGGGCAAAATAACACGAGTATAAACTGCACAAAACAGTGCGAGGCGCAAAATAGCGCCAGTGATAAACTGCACAAAACAGTGCGATGCGCAAAATATAGCGAGTGTAAACTGCACAAAACAGTGCGACGCGTAAAATAGCGCGAGTGATAAATTGCACAAAACAGTGCGATGCGCAAAATAGGACGACGCGCAAAATAACGCGAGGGTAAACTGCACAAAACAGTGCGATGCGCAAAATAGCACGAGTGATAAACTGCACAAAACAGCGCGATGCGCAAAACAGGACGACGCGCAAAATAACGCGAGTGTAAACTGCGCAAGACAGTGCGATGCGCAAAATAGCGCGAGTGATAAACTGCACAAAACAGTGCGATGCGGAAAATAGGACGACCCGCAAAATAACGCGAGCGTAAACTGTACACAACAGTGCGATGCGCAAAATAGCGCGAGTGATAAACTGGACAAAACAGTGCGATGCGCAAAATAGCGCGAGTGATAAACTACACAAAACAGCGCGATGCGCAAAACAGGACGACGCGCAAAATAACGCGTGTGTAAACTGCACAAATCAGGGCGATGCGTAAAATCGCGCAAGTAATAAACTGCACAAAACAGTGCGATGCGCAAAATAACGCAACTGATAACTGCACAAAACAGTGCAATGCACAAAATGGCGTGAGTGATAAACTGCACAAAACAGCGCGATGCGCAAAACAGGACGACGCGCAAAATAACGCGAGTGTAAACTGCGCAAAACAGTGCGACGCGCAAAATAGCGCGAGTAATAAACTGCACAAAACAGCACGATGCGCAAAATAGGACGACGCGCAAAATAACGCGAGCGTAAACTTTACAAAACAGTGCGACGCGCAAAATAGCGCGAGTGATAAACTGCACAAAGCAGTGCGATGCGCAAAATAGCGAGAGTGATAAATTACACAAAACAGCGCGATGTGCAAAACAGGACGACGCACAAAATAACGCGAGTGTAAACTGCACAAAACAGTGCGATGCGCAAAATAGCGCGAGTGATAAACTGCACAAAACAGTACGATGGGCAAAATACGACGATGCGCAAAATAACGCGAGTGTAAACTGCACAAAACGGTGCGATGCGCAAAATAAAGCGAGTCATAAACTGCACAAAACAGTGCGATGTGCAAAATGGCGCGAGTGATAAACTGCACAAAATAGAGCGATGCGCAAAACAGGACGACGCGCAAAATAACACGAGTGTAAACTGCACAAAACAGTGCGATGCGCAAAATAGGACGATGCGCAAAATAACGCGAGTGTAAACTGCAGAAAACAGTGCGAAGCGCAAAATAGCGCGAGTGATAAACTGCACAAAACAGCGCGATGCGCAAAACAGGACGAGGCGCAAAATAACGCGAGTGTAAACTGCACAAAAGAGTGCGATGCGCAAAATAACGTGAGTGTAAACTGCACAAAACATTGCGATGCGCAAAATAGCGCGAGTGACAAACTGCACAAAATAGTGCAATGTGCAAAAATAGCGCGAGTGTAAACTGCACAAAACAGTGCGATGTGCAAAAATAGCGCGAGTGATAAACTGCACAAAACAGCGCGATGCGCAAAACAGGACGACGAGCAAAATAACACGAGTGTAAACTGCACAAAACAATGCGATGCGCAAAATAGCGCGAGTGATAAACTGCACAAAACAGTGCGATGCGCAAAATAGGACCACTCGCAAAATAACGCAAGTGTAAACTGCACAAAACAGTGCGATGCAAAAAAATAGCACGAGTGATAAACTGCACAAAACAGTGCGATGTGGAAAATAGGACGACGCGCAAAATAACGCGAGGGTAAACTGCACAAAACAGTGCGATGCGCAAAATAGCGCGAGCGATAAACTGCACAAAACAGGGCGATGCGCAAAATAGCACGAGTGATAAACAACACAAAACAGCGCGATGTGCAAAACAGGACGACGCGCAAAATAACGCGAGTGTAAACTGCGCAAAACAATGCGATGCGCAAAATAGCGCGAGTGATAAACTGCACAAAACAGTGCGATGCGGAAAATAGGACGACGCGCAAAATAACGCGAGCGTAAACTGTGCAAAACAGTGCGATGCGCAAAATAGCGCGAGTGATAAACTGCACAAAACAGTGCGATGGGCAAAATAGCGCGAGTGATAAACTACACAAAACAGCGCTATGCGCAAAACAGGACGACGCGCAAAATAACGCGAGTGTAAACTGCACAAAACAGGGCGATGCGTAAAATAGCGCGAGTGATAAACTGCACAAAACAGTGCGATGCGCAAAATAGCGCGAGTGATAACTGCACAAAACAGTGCGATGCACAAAATGGCGTGAGTGATAAACTGCACAAAACAGCGCGATGCGCAAAACAGGACGACGCGCAAAATAACGCGAGTGTAAACTGCGCAAAACAGTGCGATGCGCAAAATAGCGCGAGTGATAAACTGCACAAAACAGTGCGATGCGGAAAATAGGACGACCCGCAAAATAACGCGAGCGTAAACTGTACACAACAGTGCGATGCGCAAAATAGCGCGAGTGATAAACTGGACAAAATAGTGCGATGCGCAAAATAGCGCGAGTGATAAACTACACAAAACAGCGCGATGCGCAAAACAGGACGACGCGCAAAATAACGCGAGTGTAAACTGCACAAATCAGGGCGATGCGTAAAATCGCGCAAGTGATAAACTGCACAAAACAGTGCGATGCGCAAAATAGCGCAGGTGATAACTGCACAAAACAGTGCAATGCACAAAATGGCGTGAGTGATAAACTGCACAAAACAGGACGACGCGCAAAATAACGCGAGTGTAAACTGCGCAAAACAGTGCGATGCGCAAATAGCGCGAGTGATAAACTGCACAAAACAGTGCGATGCGGAAAATAGGACGACCCGCAAATAACGCGAGCGTAAACTGTACACAACAGTGCGATGCGCAAAATAGCGCGAGTGATAAACTGGACAAAATAGTGCGATGCGCAAAATACGCGAGTGATAACTACACAAACAAGCGCGATGCGCAAAACAGGACGACGCGCAAAATAACGCGAGTGTAAACTGCACAAATCAGGGCGATGCGTAAAATCGCGCAAGTGATAAACTGCACAAAACAGTGCGATGCGCAAAATAGCGCAAGTGATAACTGCACAAAACAGTGCAATGCACAAAATGGCGTGAGTGATAAACTGCACAAAACAGCGCGATGCGCAAAACAGGACGACGCGCAAAATAACGCGAGTGTAAACTGCGCAAAACAGTGCGACGCGCAAAATAGCGCGAGTGATAAACTGCACAAAACAGTGCGATGCGCAAAATAGGACGACGCGCAAAATAACGCGAGCGTAAACTTTACAAAATAGTGCGATGCGCAAAATAGCGCGAGTGATAAACTGCACAAAGCAGTGTGATGCGCAAAATAGCGACAGTGATAAATTACACAAAACAGCGCGATGTGCAAAACAGGACGACGCACAAAATAACGCGAGTGTAAACTGCACAAAACAGTGCGATGCGCAAAATAGCGCGAGTGATAAACTGCACAAAACAGTACGATGGGCAAAATACGACGATGCGCAAAATAACGCGAGTGTAAACTGCACAAAACGGTGCGATGCGCAAAATAAAGCGAGTCATAAACTGCACAAAACAGTGCGATGCGCAAAATGGCGCGAGTGATAAACTGCACAAAACAGAGCGATGCGCAAAACAGGACGACGCGCAAAATAACACGAGTGTAAACTGCACAAAACAGTGCGATGCGCAAAATAGCGCAAGTGAGAAACTGCACAAAATAGTGCGATGCGCAAAATAGCGCGAGTGATAAACTGTACAAAACATGGCGATGCGCAAAATGGCGCAAGTGATAAACTGCACAAAATAGCGCGATGCGCAAAACAGGACGACGCGCAAAATTGCGCAAGTGTAAACTGCAAAAAACAGTGCGACCCGCAAAATAGCGCGATAATAAATTGCACAAAACAGTGTGATGCGCAAAATGGCGCGAGTGATAAACTGCAAAAAACAGCGCGATGCGCAAAATAGGACGACGCGCAAAATAACGCGAGTGTAAACTGCGCAAAACAGTGCGACGCGCAAAATAGCGCGAGTGATAAACTGCACAAAACAGTGCGATGCGCAAAATAGGACGACGCGCAAAATAACGCGAGCGTAAACTTTACAAAATAGTGCGATGCGCAAAATAGCGCGAGTGATAAACTGCACAAAGCATGTGATGCGCAAAATAGCGACAGTGATAATTACACAAAACAGCGCGATGTGCAAAACAGGACGACGCACAAAATAACGCGAGTGTAAACTGCACAAAACAGTGCGATGCGCAAAATAGCGCGAGTGATAAACTGCACAAAACAGTACGATGGGCAAAATACGACGATGCGCAAAATAACGCGAGTGTAAACTGCACAAAACGGTGCGATGCGCAAATAAAGCGAGTCATAACTGCACAAAACAGTGCGATGCGCAAAATGGCGCGAGTGATAAACTGCACAAAACAGAGCGATGCGCAAAACAGGACGACGCGCAAAATAACACGAGTGTAAACTGCACAAAACAGTGCGATGCGCAAAATAGCGCAAGTGAGAAACTGCACAAAATAGTGCGATGCGCAAATAGCGCGAGTGATAAACTGTACAAACATGGCGATGCGCAAAATGGCGCAAGTGATAAACTGCACAAAATAGCGCGATGCGCAAAACAGGACGACGCGCAAAATTGCGCAAGTGTAAACTGCAAAAAACAGTGCGACCCGCAAAATAGCGCGATTGATAAATTGCACAAAACAGTGTGATGCGCAAAATGGCGCGAGTGATAAACTGCAAAAAACAGCGCGATGCGCAAAACAGGACGACGCGCAAAATAACGCGAGTGTGAACTGCGCAAAATAGTGCGATGCGCAAAATAGCGCAAGTGATAAACTGCACAAAACTGTGCGATGCGCAAAATAGGACGACGCGCAAAATGACGCGAGTGTAAACTGTACAAAACAGTGCGATGCACAAAATAGTGCGGGTGATAAACTGCAAAAAACAGTGCGATGCGCAAAATTGCGCGAGTGATAAACTGGACAAAACATTGCGAGGCGCAAAATAGGACGACGTGCAAAATAACGCGAGTGTAAACTGCACAAAACAGTGCGATGCGTAAAATAGCACGAGTGATAAACTGCACAAAACAGTACGATGCGCAAAATAGGACAACGCGCAAAATAACGCGAGTGCAAACTGCACAAAATAGTGCGATGCGCAAAATAGAGCGAGTGATAAACTGCACAAAACAAAGCGATGCGCAAAATAGCGCGAGTAATAAACTGCACAAAACAGGGCGATGCGCAAAATGGCGCGAGTGATAAACTGCACAAAACAGCGCGATACGCAAAATAGGACGACGCGCAAAACAGCGCGAGTGTAAACTGCACAAAACGGTGCGATGCGCAAAATAAAGCGAGTGATAAACTGCACAAAACAGTGCGATGCGCAAAATGGCGCGAGTGATAAACAGCACAAAACAGCGCGATGCGCAAAACCGAACGACGCGCAAAATAACGCGAGTGTAAACTGCGCAAAACAGTGCGATGCGCAAAATAGCACGAGTGATAAACTGTACAAAACAGTGCGTTGCGCAAAATAGCGCGAGTGATAAACTGCACAAAGCAGTGCGATGCGCAAAATAGCGAGAGTGACAAATTACACAAAACAGCGCGATGTGCAAAACAGGACGACGCACAAAATAACGCGAGTGTAAACTGCACAAAACTGCGATGCGCAAATAGCGCGAGTGATAACTGCACAAAACAGTACGATGGAAAATAACGACGATGCGCAAAATAACGCGAGTGTAAACTGCACAAAACGGTGCGATGCGCAAAATCGAGAGTGACAAATCACAAAACAGCGCGATGTCAAAACAGGACGACGCACAAAATAACGCGAGTGTAAACTGCACAAAACAGTGCGATGCGCAAAATAGCACGAGTGATAAACTGCACAAAACAGTACGATGGGCAAAATACGACGATGCGCAAAATAACGTGAGTGTAAACTGCACAAAACGTGCGATGCGCAAAATAAGCGAGTGATAAACTGCACAAAATAGTGCGATGCGAAAAATGGCGCGAGTGATAACAGCACAAAACAGCGCGATGCGCAAACCGAACGACGCGCAAAATAACGCGAGTGTAAACTGCGCAAAACAGTGCGATGCGCAAAATAGCGCGAGTGA
>JAPPVO010005317.1:0-21280 GCA_030407325.1 Camellia japonica | reverse complement strand
TTTTGCGCAGTTTATCACTCGCGCTTTTTGCGCATCGCACGTTTTGCGCAGTTTATCACTCGCGCTGTTTTGCGCATCGCACTGTTTTTGCGCAGTTTATCACTCGCGCTGTTTTGCGCATCGCACTGTTTTGCGCAGTTTATCACTCGCGCGTTTTGCGCATCGCACTGTTTTGCGCAGTTTATCACTCGCGCTGTTTTGCGCATCGCACTGTTTTGCGCAGTTTATCACTCGCGCTGTTTTGCGCATCGCACTGTTTTGCGCAGTTTATCACTCGCGCGTTTTGCGCATCGCACTGTTTTGCGCAGTTTATCACTCGCGCTGTTTTGCGCATCGCACTGTTTTGCGCAGTTTATCACTCGCGCCGTTTTGCGCATCGCACTGTTTTGCGCAGTTTATCACTCGCGCTGTTTTGCGCATCGCACTGTTTTGCGCAGTTTATCACTCGCGCTGTTTTGCGCATCGCACTGTTTTGCGCAGTTTATCACTCGCGCCGTTTTGCGCATCGCACTGTTTTGCGCAGTTTATCACTCGCGCCGTTTTGCGCATCGCACTGTTTTGCGCAGTTTATCACTCGCGCTGTTTTGCGCATCGCACTGTTTTGCGCAGTTTATCACTCGCGCTGTTTTGCGCATCGCATTGTTTTGCGCAGTTTATCACTCGCGCTGTTTTGCGCATCGCACTGTTTTGCGCAGTTTATCACTCGCGCTGTTTTGCGCATCGCACTGTTTTGCGCAGTTTATCACTCGCGCCGTTTTGCGCATCGCACTGTTTTGCGCAGTTTATCACTCGCGCTGTTTTGCGCATCGCACTGTTTTGCGCAGTTTATCACTCGCGCTGTTTTGCGCATCGCACTGTTTTTGCGCAGTTTATCACTCGCGCCTGTTTTGCGCATCGCACTGTTTTGCGCAGTTTATCACTCGCGCGTTTTGCGCATCGCACTGTTTTGCGCAGTTTATCACTCGCGCGTTTTGCGCATCGCACTGTTTTTCGCAGTTTATCACTCGCGCTGTTTTGCGCATCGCACTGTTTTTGCGCAGTTTATCACTCGCGCGTTTTGCGCATCGCACTGTTTTGCGCAGTTTATCACTCGCGCTGTTTTGCGCATCGCACTGTTTTTGCGCAGTTTATCACTCGCCGCTGTTTGCGCATCGCACTGTTTTTGCGCAGTTTATCACTCGCGCTGTTTTGCGCATCGCACTGTTTTGCGCAGTTTATCACTCGCGCTGTTTTGCGCATCGCACTGTTTTGCGCAGTTTATCACTCGCGCTGTTTGCGCATCGCACTGTTTTGCGCAGTTTATCACTCGCGCTGTTTTGCGCATCGCACTGTTTTGCGCAGTTTATCACTCGCGCTGTTTTGCGCATCGCACTGTTTTGCGCAGTTTATCACTCGCGCTGTTTTGCGCATCGCACTGTTTTGCGCAGTTTACACTCGCGCTGTTTGCGCATCGCACTGTTTTGCGCAGTTTATCACTCGCGCTGTTTTGCGCATCGCACTGTTTTGCGCAGTTTATCACTCGCGCGTTTTGCGCATCGCACTGTTTTGCGCAGTTTATCACTCGCGCTGTTTTGCGCATCGCACTTTTTTGCGCAGTTTATCACTCGCGCGTTTTGCGCATCGCACTGTTTTGCGCAGTTTATCACTCGCGCGTTTTGCGCATCGCACTGTTTTGCGCAGTTTATCACTCGCGCTGTTTTGCGCATCGCACTGTTTTGCGCAGTTTATCACTCGCGCGTTTTGCGCATCGCACTGTTTTGCGCAGTTTATCACTCGCGCTGTTTTGCGCATCGCACTGTTTTGCGCAGTTTATCACTCGCGCTGTTTTGCGCATCGCACTGTTTTGCGCAGTTTATCACTCGCGCTGTTTGCGCATCGCACTGTTTTGCGCAGTTTATCACTCGCGCCGTTTTGCGCATCGCACTGTTTTGCGCAGTTTATCACTCGCGCGTTTTGCGCATCGCACTGTTTTGCGCAGTTTATCACTCGCGCTGTTTTGCGCATCGCACTGTTTTGCGCAGTTTATCACTCGCGCTGTTTTGCGCATCGCACTGTTTTGCGCAGTTTATCACTCGCGCTGTTTTGCGCATCGCACTGTTTTGCGCAGTTTATCACTCGCGCTGTTTTGCGCATCGCACTTTTTGCGCAGTTTATCACTCGCGCTGTTTTGCGCATCGCACTGTTTTGCGCAGTTTTCACTCGCGCGTTTTGCGCATCGCACTGTTTTGCGCAGTTTATCACTCGCGCTGTTTGCGCATCGCACTGTTTTGCGCAGTTTATCACTCGCGCTGTTTTCGCATCGCACTGTTTTGCGCAGTTTATCACTCGCGCTGTTTTGCGCATCGCACTGTTTTGCGCAGTTTATCACTCGCGCTGTATTGCGCATCGCACTTTTTGCGCAGTTTATCACTCGCGCTGTTTTGCGCATCGCACTGTTTTGCGCAGTTTATCACTCGCGCTGTTTTGCGCATCGCACTGTTTTGCGCAGTTTATCACTCGCGCTGTTTTGCGCATCGCACTGTTTTGCGCAGTTTATCACTCGCGCTGTTTTGCGCATCGCACTGTTTTGCGCAGTTTATCACTCGCGCTGTTTTGCGCATCGCACTGTTTTGCGCAGTTTATCACTCGCGCTGTTTTGCGCATCGCACTGTTTTGCGCAGTTTATCACTCGCGCTGTTTTGCGCATCGCACTGTTTTGCGCAGTTTATCACTCGCGCCGTTTTGCGCATCGCACTGTTTTTCGCAGTTTATCACTCGCGCTGTTTTGCGCATCGCACTGTTTTGCGCAGTTTATCACTCGCGCGTTTTGCGCATCGCACTGTTTTGCGCAGCATTTATCACTCGCGCCGTTTTGCGCATCGCACTGTTTTGCGCAGTTTATCACTCGCGCCCTCTTTTGCGCATCGCACTGTTTTGCGCAGTTTATCACTCGCGCGTTTTGCGCATCGCACTGTTTTGCGCAGTTTATCACTCGCGCTGTTTTGCGCATCGCACTGTTTTGCGCAGTTTATCACTCGCGCCTGTTTTGCGCATCGCACTGTTTTGCGCAGTTTATCACTCGCGCTGTTTTGCGCATCGCACTGTTTTGCGCAGTTTATCACTCGCGCTGTTTTGCGCATCGCACTGTTTTGCGCAGTTTATCACTCGCGCTGTTTTGCGCATCGCACTGTTTTGCGCAGTTTATCACTCGCGCGTTTTGCGCATCGCACTGTTTTGCGCAGTTTATCACTCGCGCTCGCATTTTTTGCGCAGTTTCACTCGCGCTGTTTTATCCTGTTTTGCGCAGTTTATCACTCGCGCCTGTTTTGCGCATCGCACTGTTTTGCGCAGTTTATCACTCGCGCTGTTTTGCGCATCGCACTGTTTTGCGCAGTTTATCACTCGCGCCGTTTTTGCGCATCGCACTGTTTTGCGCAGTTTATCACTCGCGCTGTTTTGCGCATCGCACTGTTTTGCGCAGTTTATCACTCGCGCTGTTTTGCGCATCGCACTGTTTTGCGCAGTTTATCACTCGCGCTGTTTTGCGCATCGCACTGTTTTGCGCAGTTTATCACTCGCGCTGTTTTGCGCATCGCACTGTTTTGCGCAGTTTATCACTCGCGCGTTTTGCGCATCGCACTGTTTTGCGCAGTTTATCACTCGCGCTGTTTTGCGCATCGCACTGTTTTGCGCAGTTTATCACTCGCGCGTTTTGCGCATCGCACTGTTTTCGCAGTTTATCACTCGCGCTGTTTTGCGCATCGCACTGTTTTGCGCAGTTTATCCGTTTCGATCCCTTCGCAGCCTGCCCTCGCGCTGTTTTGCGCATCGCACTTTTTGCGCAGTTTATCACTCGCGCTGTTTTGCGCATCGCACTTTTTTGCGCAGTTTATCACTCGCGCTGTTTTGCGCATCGCACTGTTTTGCGCAGTTTATCACTCGCGCTGTTTTGCGCATCGCACTGTTTTGCGCAGTTTATCACTCGCGCTGTTTTGCGCATCGCACTTTTTGCGCAGTTTATCACTCGCGCTGTTTTGCGCATCGCACTGTTTTGCGCAGTTTATCACTCGCGCTGTTTTGCGCATCGCACTGTTTTGCGCAGTTTATCACTCGCGCTGTTTTGCGCATCGCACTGTTTTGCGCAGTTTATCACTCGCGCTGTTTTGCGCATCGCACTTTTTTGCGCAGTTTATCACTCGCGCTGTTTTGCGCATCGCACTGTTTTGCGCAGTTTATCACTCGCGCTGTTTTGCGCATCGCACTGTTTTGCGCAGTTTATCACTCGCGCTGTTTTGCGCATCGCACTTTTTTGCGCAGTTTATCACTCGCGCTGTTTTGCGCATCGCACTGTTTTGCGCAGTTTATCACTCGCGCTGTTTTGCGCATCGCACTGTTTTGCGCAGTTTATCACTCGCGCTGTTTTGCGCATCGCACTGTTTTGCGCAGTTTATCACTCGCGCTGTTTTGCGCATCGCACTGTTTTGCGCAGTTTATCACTCGCGCTGTTTTGCGCATCGCACTTTTTGCGCAGTTTATCACTCGCGCTGTTTTGCGCATCGCACTGTTTTGCGCAGTTTATCACTCGCGCTGTTTTGCGCATCGCACTTTTTGCGCAGTTTATCACTCGCCTGTTTGCGCATCGCACTGTTTTTTATCACTCGCGCTGTTTTGCGCATCGCACTTTTTTGCGCAGTTTATCACTCGCGCTGTTTTGCGCATCGCACTGTTTTGCGCAGTTTACACTCGCGCTGTTTTGCGCATCGCACTGTTTTGCGCAGTTTATCACTCGCGCTGTTTTGCGCATCGCACTTTTTGCGCAGTTTATCACTCGCGCTGTTTTGCGCATCGCACTGTTTTGCGCAGTTTATCACTCGCGCTGTTTGCGCATCGCACTGTTTTGCGCAGTTTATCACTCGCGCTGTTTTGCGCATCGCACTTTTTTGCGCAGTTTATCACTCGCGCTGTTTTGCGCATCGCACTGTTTTGCGCAGTTTATCACTCGCGCTGTTTTGCGCATCGCACTGTTTTGCGCAGTTTATCACTCGCGCTGTTTTGCGCATCGCACTTTTTGCGCAGTTTATCACTCGCGCTGTTTTGCGCATCGCACTTTTTTGCGCAGTTTATCACTCGCGCTGTTTTGCGCATCGCACTTTTTGCGCAGTTTATCACTCGCGCTGTTTTGCGCATCGCACTGTTTTGCGCAGTTTATCACTCGCGCTGTTTTGCGCATCGCACTGTTTTGCGCAGTTTATCACTCGCGCTGTTTTGCGCATCGCACTGTTTTGCGCAGTTTATCACTCGCGCTGTTTTGCGCATCGCACTTTTTTGCGCAGTTTATCACTCGCGCTGTTTTGCGCATCGCACTTTTTGCGCAGTTTATCACTCGCGCTGTTTTGCGCATCGCACTTTTTTGCGCAGTTTATCACTCGCGCTGTTTTGCGCATCGCACTGTTTTGCGCAGTTTATCACTCGCGCTGTTTTGCGCATCGCACTGTTTTGCGCAGTTTATCACTCGCGCTGTTTTGCGCATCGCACTGTTTTGCGCAGTTTATCACTCGCGCTGTTTGCGCATCGCACTGTTTTGCGCAGTTTATCACTCGCGCTGTTTTGCGCATCGCACTTTTTTGCGCAGTTTATCACTCGCGCTGTTTTGCGCAGTTCGCACTTCGCGCTTTTTGCGCAGTTTACACTCGCAGCTCTTTTTGCGCAGTTTTCATTGCGCATCGCACTTTTTGCGCAGTTTATCACTCGCGCTGTTTTTGCGCATCGCACTGTTTTGCGCAGTTTATCACTCGCGCTGTTTTGCGCATCGCACTGTTTTGCGCAGTTTTTCACTCGCGCTGTTTTGCGCATCGCACTTTTTTGCGCAGTTTATCACTCGCGCTGTTTTGCGCATCGCACTTTTTTGCGCAGTTTTACACTCGCGCTGTTTTGCGCATCGCACTGTTTTGCGCAGTTTTACACTCGCGCTGTTTTGCGCATCGCACTGTTTTGCGCAGTTTATCACTCGCGCTGTTTTGCGCATCGCACTTTTTTGCGCAGTTTATCACTCGCGCTGTTTTGCGCATCGCACTGTTTTGCGCAGTTTATCACTCGCGCTGTTTTGCGCATCGCACTTTTTGCGCAGTTTATCACTCGCGCTGTTTTGCGCATCGCACTGTTTTGCGCAGTTTATCACTCGCGCTGTTTTGCGCATCGCACTTTTTGCGCAGTTTATCACTCGCGCTGTTTGCGCATCGCACTGTTTTGCGCAGTTTATCACTCGCGCTGTTTTGCGCATCGCACTGTTTTGCGCAGTTTATCACTCGCGCTGTTTTGCGCATCGCACTGTTTTGCGCAGTTTATCACTCGCGCTGTTTTGCGCATCGCACTTTTTTGCGCAGTTTATCACTCGCGCTGTTTTGCGCATCGCACTTTTTGCGCAGTTTATCACTCGCGCTGTTTTGCGCATCGCACTGTTTTGCGCAGTTTATCACTCGCGCTGTTTGCGCATCGCACTTTTTGCGCAGTTTATCACTCGCGCTGTTTTGCGCATCGCACTGTTTTGCGCAGTTTATCACTCGCGCTGTTTTGCGCATCGCACTGTTTTGCGCAGTTTATCACTCGCGCTGTTTGCGCATCGCACTGTTTTGCGCAGTTTATCACTCGCGCTGTTTTGCGCATCGCACTGTTTTGCGCAGTTTATCACTCGCGCTGTTTTGCGCATCGCACTGTTTTGCGCAGTTTTTCACTCGCGCTGTTTTGCGCATCGCACTTTTTGCGCAGTTTATCACTCGCGCTGTTTTGCGCATCGCACTGTTTTGCGCAGTTTATCACTCGCGCTGTTTTGCGCATCGCACTGTTTTGCGCAGTTTATCACTCGCGCTGTATTGCGCATCGCACTGTTTTGCGCAGTTTATCACTCGCGCTGTTTTGCGCATCGCACTTTTTTGCGCAGTTTATCACTCGCGCTGTTTTGCGCATCGCACTTTTTTGCGCAGTTTATCACTCGCGCTGTTTTGCGCATCGCACTGTTTTGCGCAGTTTATCACTCGCGCATCGCATTTTTTGCGCAGTTTATCACTCGCGCTGTTTTGCGCATCGCACTTTTTTGCGCAGTTTATCACTCGCGCTGTTTTGCGCATCGCACTGTTTTGCGCAGTTTATCACTCGCGCTGTTTTGCGCATCGCACTTTTTTGCGCAGTTTATCACTCGCGCTGTTTTGCGCATCGCACTGTTTTGCGCAGTTTATCACTCGCGCTGTTTTGCGCATCGCACTTTTTTGCGCAGTTTATCACTCGCGCTGTTTTGCGCATCGCACTTTTTTGCGCAGTTTATCACTCGCGCTGTTTTGCGCATCGCACTGTTTTGCGCAGTTTATCACTCGCGCTGTTTGCGCATCGCACTGTTTTGCGCAGTTTATCACTCGCGCTGTTTTGCGCATCGCACTTTTTTGCGCAGTTTATCACTCGCGCTGTTTTGCGCATCGCACTTTTTGCGCAGTTTATCACTCGCGCTGTTTTGCGCATCGCACTGTTTTGCGCAGTTTATCACTCGCGTTTTCGCGCACTCCTGTTTTGCGCATCGCACTGTTTTGCGCAGTTTATCACTCGCGCTGTTTTGCGCATCGCACTTTTTTGCGCAGTTTATCACTCGCGCTGTTTTGCGCATCGCACTTTTTTGCGCAGTTTACACTCGCGCTGTTTTGCGCATCGCACTGTTTTGCGCAGTTTATCACTCGCGCTGTATTGCGCATCGCACTTTTTGCGCAGTTTATCACTCGCGCTGTTTTGCGCATCGCACTTTTTTGCGCAGTTTATCACTCGCGCTGTTTTGCGCATCGCACTGTTTTTGCGCAGTTTATCACTCGCGCTGTTTTGCGCATCGCACTTTTTTGCGCAGTTTATCACTCGCGCTGTTTGCGCATCGCACTGTTTTTGCGCAGTTTATCACTCGCGCTGTTTTGCGCATCGCACTGTTTTGCGCAGTTTATCACTCGCGCTGTTTTGCGCATCGCACTGTTTTGCGCAGTTTATCACTCGCGCTGTTTTGCGCATCGCACTGTTTTGCGCAGTTTATCACTCGCGCTGTTTGCGCATCGCACTTTTTGCGCAGTTTATCACTCGCGCTGTTTTGCGCATCGCACTGTTTTGCGCAGTTTATCACTCGCGCTGTTTTGCGCATCGCACTTTTTTGCGCAGTTTATCACTCGCGCTGTTTTGCGCATCGCACTGTTTTGCGCAGTTTATCACTCGCGCTGTTTTGCGCATCGCACTGTTTTGCGCAGTTTATCACTCGCGCTGTTTTGCGCATCGCACTGTTTTGCGCAGTTTATCACTCGCGCTGTTTTGCGCATCGCACTTTTTTGCGCAGTTTATCACTCGCGCTGTTTTGCGCATCGCACTGTTTTGCGCAGTTTATCACTCGCGCTGTTTTGCGCATCGCACTTTTTTGCGCAGTTTATCACTCGCGCTGTTTTGCGCATCGCACTTTTTTGCGCAGTTTATCACTCGCGCTGTTTGCGCATCGCACTGTTTTGCGCAGTTTATCACTCGCGCTGTTTTGCGCATCGCACTGTTTTGCGCAGTTTATCACTCGCGCTGTTTTGCGCATCGCACTGTTTTGCGCAGTTTATCACTCGCGCTGTTTTGCGCATCGCACTTTTTGCGCAGTTTATCACTCGCGCTGTTTTGCGCATCGCACTGTTTTGCGCAGTTTATCACTCGCGCTGTTTTGCGCATCGCACTTTTTTGCGCAGTTTATCACTCGCTGTCTGTTTTGCGCATTCTCACTCGCGCGCTTTTTGCGCATCGCACTTTTTTGCGCAGTTTATCACTCGCGCTGTTTTGCGCATCGCACTGTTTTGCGCAGTTTATCACTCGCGCTGTTTTGCGCATCGCACTTTTTTGCGCAGTTTATCACTCGCGCTGTTTTGCGCATCGCACTTTTTTGCGCAGTTTATCACTCGCGCTGTTTTGCGCATTACACTCGCGCTTTTTTGCGCAGTTTATCACTCGCGTTCATTTTTTGCGCAGTTTTCACGCATCGCACTTTTTTGCGCAGTTTATCACTCGCGCTGTTTTGCGCATCGCACTGTTTTGCGCAGTTTATCACTCGCGCTGTTTTGCGCATCGCACTGTTTTGCGCAGTTTATCACTCGCGCTGTTTTGCGCATCGCACTTTTTGCGCAGTTTATCACTCGCGCTGTTTTGCGCATCGCACTTTTTTGCGCAGTTTATCACTCGCGCTGTTTTGCGCATCGCACTGTTTTGCGCAGTTTATCACTCGCGCTGTTTTGCGCATCGCACTGTTTTTGCGCAGTTTTATCACTCGCGCTGTTTTTGCGCATCGCACTGTTTTGCGCAGTTTATCACTCGCGCTGTTTTGCGCATCGCACTTTTTTGCGCAGTTTATCACTCGCGCTGTTTTGCGCATCGCACTGTTTTGCGCAGTTTATCACTCGCGCTGTTTTGCGCATCGCACTTTTTGCGCAGTTTATCACTCGCGCTGTTTTGCGCATCGCACTCACTTTTTGCGCAGTTTATCACTCGCGCTGTTTTGCGCATCGCACTTTTTGCGCAGTTTATCACTCGCGCTGTTTTGCGCATCGCACTGTTTTGCGCAGTTTATCACTCGCGCTGTTTTGCGCATCGCACTGTTTTGCGCAGTTTATCACTCGCGCTGTTTTGCGCATCGCACTTTTTTGCGCAGTTTATCACTCGCGCTGTTTTGCGCATCGCACTGTTTTTGCGCAGTTTATCACTCGCGCTGTTTTGCGCATCGCACTGTTTTGCGCAGTTTATCACTCGCGCTGTTTTGCGCATCGCACTTGTTTGCGCAGTTTATCACTCGCGCTGTATTGCGCATCGCACTGTTTTGCGCAGTTTATCACTCGCGCTGTTTTGCGCATCGCACTTTTTGCGCAGTTTATCACTCGCGCTGTTTTGCGCATCGCACTGTTTTGCGCAGTTTACACTCGCGCTGTTTTGCGCATCGCACTGTTTTGCGCAGTTTATCACTCGCGCTGTATTGCGCATCGCACTGTTTTGCGCAGTTTTTCACTCGCGCTGTTTGCGCATCGCACTTTTTTGCGCAGTTTATCACTCGCGCTGTTTTGCGCATCGCACTTTTTGCGCAGTTTATCACTCGCGCTGTTTTGCGCATCGCACTTTTTGCGCAGTTTATCACTCGCGCTGTTTTGCGCATCGCACTTTTTGCGCAGTTTATCACTCGCGCTGTTTTGCGCATCGCACTGTTTTGCGCAGTTTATCACTCGCGCTGTTTTGCGCATCGCACTTTTTTGCGCAGTTTATCACTCGCGCTGTTTTGCGCATCGCACGTTTTTGCGCAGTTTATCACTCGCGCTGTTTTGCGCATCGCACTTTTTTGCGCAGTTTATCACTCGCGCTGTTTTGCGCATCGCACTGTTTT
The DNA here is from genome assembly GCA_030407325.1 of Camellia japonica. NCBI lineage: Eukaryota > Viridiplantae > Streptophyta > Magnoliopsida > Ericales > Theaceae > Camellia > Camellia japonica. The sequence continues at coordinate 10,890 of JAPPVO010005317.1, read as the reverse complement.
GCGCAGTTTATCACTCGCGCTGTTTTGCGCATCGCACTGTTTTGCGCAGTTTATCACTCGCGCTGTTTTGCGCATCGCACTGTTTTGCGCAGTTTATCACTCGCGCTGTTTTGCGCATCGCACTTTTTGCGCAGTTTATCACTCGCGCTGTTTGCGCATCGCACTTTTTGCGCAGTTTATCACTCGCGCTGTTTTGCGCATCGCACTTTTTTGCGCAGTTTATCACTCGCGCTGTTTTGCGCATCGCACTTTTTTGCGCAGTTTATCACTCGCGCTGTTTTGCGCATCGCACTGTTTTGCGCAGTTTATCACTCGCGCTGTTTTGCGCATCGCACTTTTTGCGCAGTTTATCACTCGCGCTGTATTGCGCATCGCACTTTTTTGCGCAGTTTATCACTCGCGCTGTTTTGCGCATCGCACTGTTTTGCGCAGTTTATCACTCGCGCTGTTTTGCGCATCGCACTGTTTTGCGCAGTTTATCACTCGCGCTGTTTGCGCATCGCACTTTTTTGCGCAGTTTATCACTCGCGCTGTTTTGCGCATCGCACTTTTTTGCGCAGTTTATCACTCAGCTTTTTTCGCAGTGTTTACACCGCTTCGCATCGCACTGTTTTGCGCAGTTTACACTCGCACTTTTGTGATAAAACTGCGCAAAAAGTGCGATGCGCAATACAGCGCGAGTGATAAACTGCACAAAACAGTGCGATGCGCAAAACAGCGCGAGTGATAAACTGGGCAAAAAGTGCGATGCGCAATACAGCGGCCAGTGACAAAACTGCGCAAAACAGTGCGATGCGAAAAACAGCGCGAGTGAGAAACTGCGCAAAAAAGTGCGATGCGCAATACAGCGCGAGTGACAAACTGCGCAAAGTAGTGCGATGCGCAAAACAGCGCGAGTGAGAAACTGCGCAAAATAGTACGATGCGCAAAACAGCGCGAGTGATAAACTGCGCAAAAAAGTACGATGCGCAATACAGCGCGAGTGATAAACTGCGCAAAATAGTGCGATGCGCAAAACAGCGCGAGTGTAAACTGCGCAAAACAGTGCGATGCGCAAAACAGCGCGAGTGATAAACTGCGCAAAAAAGTGCGATGCGCAAAACAGTGCGAGTGAAAAACTGCGCAAAACAGTGCGATGCGCAAAACAGCGCGAGTGATAAACTGCGCAAAACAGTGCGATGGGCAAAACAGCGCGAGTGATAAACTGCGCAAAACAGTGCGATGCGGAAAACTGTGCGAGTCAGAAACTGCGCAAAAAAGTGCGATGCGCAATACAGCGCGAGTGACAAACTGCGCAAAACAGTGCGATGCGCAAAACAGCGCGAGTGATAAACAGCGCAAAAAAGTGCGATGCGCAAAACAGCGCGAGTGATAAACTGCGCAAAAAAGTGCGATGCGCAATACAGCGCTATTGACAAACTGGGCAAAACAGTACGATGCGCAATACAATGCGAGTGATAAAACTGCGCAAAAAAGTGCAATGCGCAATACAGCGCGAGTGATAAACTGCACAAAACAGTGCGATGCGCAAAACAGCGCGAGTGATAAACTGCCCAAAAAAGTGCGACGCGCAATACAGCGCCAGTGACAAACTGCGCAAAACAGTGCGATGTGCAAAACATCGCGAGTGTAAACTGCACAAAATAGTGCGATGCGCAAAACAGCGCGAGTGATAAACTGCGCAAAAAAGTGCGATGCGCAAAACAGCGCGAGTGATGAAATACGCAAAAGAGTGCGATGCGCAAAACAGCGCGAGTGATAAACTGCGCAAAACAGTGCGATGCGCAAAACAGCGCGAGTGAGAAACTGCGCAAAAAAGTGCGATGCGCAAAACAGCGCGAGTGATAAACTGCGCAAAAAAGTGCGATGCGCAAAACAGCGCGAGTGATAAACTGCGCAAAACAGTGCGATGCGGAAAACAGCGCGAGTGATAAACAGCGCAAAAAAGTGCGATGCACAATACAGCGCGAGGGATAAACAGCGCAAAACAGTGCGATGCGCAAAACAGCGCCAGTGTAAACTGCACAAAACAGTGCGATGCGCTAAACAGCGCGAGTGATAAACAGCACAAAAAAGTTCGATGCGCAATACAGCACGAGTGATAAACTGCGCAAAACAGTGCGATGCGCAAAACAGCGCGAGTGATAAACTGCTCAAAACAGTACGATGCGCAAAACAGGGCGAATGATAAACTGTGCAAAAAAGTGCGATGCGCAATACAGCGCGAGTGATAAACTGCGCAAAACAGAGCGATGCGCAAAGCAGCGCGAGTGTAAACTGCACAAAACAGTGCGATGCGCAAAACAGCGCGAGTGATAAACTGCGCAAAACAGTGCGAGTGAGAAACTGCGCAAAAAAGTGCGATGCGCAATACAGCGCGAGTGACAAACTGCGCAAAACAGTGCGATGCGCAAAACAGCGCGAGTGATAAACTGTGCAAAAAAGTGCGATGCGCAAAACAGCGCGAGTGATAAACTGCGCAAAAAAGTGCGATGCGCAATACAGCGCCATTGACAAACTGGGCAAAACAGTGCGAAGCGCAATACAATGCGAGTGATAAAACTGCGCAAAAAAGTGCAACGCGCAATACAGCGCGAGTGATAAACTGCACAAAACAGTGCGATGCGCAAAACAGCGCGAGTGATAAACTGGGCAAAAAAGTGCGATGCGCAATACAGCGCCAGTGACAAACTGCGCAAAACAGTGCGATGCGAAAAACAGCGCGAGTGATAAACTGCGCAAAAAAGTGCGATGCGCAATACAGCGCGAGTGATAAACTACGCAAAACAGTGCGATGTGCAAAACAGCGCGAGTGTAAACTGCACAAAATAGTGCGATGCGCAAAACAGCGCGAGTGATAAACTGCGCAAAAAAGTGCGATGCGCAAAACAGCGCGAGTGATGAAATACGCAAAAGAGTGCGATGCGCAAAACAGCGCGAGTGAGAAACTGCGCAAAACAGTGCGATGCGCAAAACAGCGCAAGTGATAAACTGTGCAAAAAAGTGCGATGCGAAAATAGCGCGAGTGAAAAACTGCGCAAAAAAGTGCGATGCGCAAAACAGCGCGAGTGATAAACTGCGCAAAAAAGTGCGATGCGCAAAACAGCGCGAGTGATAAACAGCGCAAAAAAGTGCGATGCGCAATACAGCGCGAGGGATAAACTGCGCAAAATAGTGCGATGCGCAAAACAGCGCCAGTGCAAACTGCACAAAACAGTGCGATGCGCAAAACAGCGCGAGGGATAAACTGCGCAAAACAGTGCGATGCGCAAAACAGCGCGAGCGATAAACTGCGCAAAACAGTGCGATGCGCAAAACAGGGCGAGTGATAAACTGCGCAAAAAAGTGCGATGCGCAATACAGCGCGAGTGATAAACTGTGCAAAACAGAGCGATGCGCAAAGCAGCGCCAGTGTAAACTGCACAAAACAGTGCGATGCGCAAAACAGCGCGAGTGATAAACTGCGCAAAACAGTGCGATGCGCAAAACAGCGCGAGTGAGAAACTGCGCAAAAAAGTGCGATGCGCAATACAGCGCGAGTGATAAACTGCGCAAAACAGTGCGATGCGCAAAACAGCGCGAGTGATAAACTGCGCAAAAAAGTGCGATGCGCAAAACAGCGCGAGTGATAAACTGCGCAAAAAAGTGCGAGCGATAAACTGCGCAAAACAGTGCGATGCGCAAAACAGCCCGAGTGTAAACTGCACAAAACAGTGCGATGCGCAAAACAGCGCGAGCGATAAACTGCGCAAAAAAGTGCGATGCGCAAAACAGCGCGAGTGATGAAATGCGCAAAACAGTGCGATGCGCAAAAGAGCGGGAGTGATAAACTGCGCAAAACAGTGCGATGCGCAAAACAGCGCGAGTGAGAAACTGCGCAAAACAGTGCGATGCGCAAAACAGCGCGAGTGATAAACTGCGCAAAACAGTGCGATGCGCAAAACAGCGCGAGTGACAAACTGCGCAAAAAAGTGCGATGCGCAAAACAGCGCGAGTGATAAACTGCGCAAAACACTGCGATGCGCAAAACAGTGCGAGTGATAAACTGCGCAAAACAGTGCGATGCGCAAAACAACGCGAGTGATAAACTGCGCAAAAAAGTGCGATGCGCAATATAGCGCGAGTGATAAACTGCGCAAAAAGTGCGATGCGCAAAACAGCGCGAGTGATGCGCAAAATAGCGCGAGTGATAAACTGCGCAAAAAATTGCGATGCGCAAAACAGCGCGAGTGATAAACTGCGCAAAACAGTGCGATGCGGAAAACAGCGTGAGTGATAAACAGCGCAAAAAAGTGCGATGCGCAATGCAGCGTGAGGGATAAACTGCGCAAAACAGTGCGATGCGCAAAACAGCGCCAGTGTAAACTGCACAAAACAGTACGATGCGCAAAACAGCGCGAGTGATAAACTGCGCAAAAAAGTGCGATGCGCAATACAGCACGAGTGATAAACTGCACAAAACAGTGCGATACGCAAAACAGCGCGAGTGATAAACTGCTCAAAACAGTACGATGCGCAAAACAGGGCGAGTGATAAACTGTGCAAAAAAGTGCGATGCGCAATACAGCGCGAGTGATAAACTGCGCAAAACAGAGCGATGCGCAAAGCAGCGCGAGTGTAAACTGCACAAAACAGTGCGATGCGCAAAACAGCGCGAGTGATAAACTGCGCAAAACAGTGCGATGGGCAAAACAGCGCGAGTGATAAACTGCGCAAAACAGTGCGATGCGCAAAACAGGGCGAGTCAGAAACTGCGCAAAAAAGTGCGATGCGCAATACAGCGCGAGTGACAAACTGCGCAAAACAGTGCGATGCGCAAAACAGCGCGAGTGATAAACTGCGCAAAACAGTGCGATGCGCAAAACAGGGCGAGTCAGAAACTGCGCAAAAAAATGCGATGCGCAATACAGCGCGAGTGACAAACTGCGCAAAACAGTGCGATGCGCAAAACAACGCGAGGGATAAACAGCGCAAAACAGTGCGATGCGCAAAACAGGGCGAGTGATAAACTGCGCAAAAAAGTGCGATGCGCAATACAGCGCGAGTGATAAACTGTGCAAAACAGAGCGATGCGCAAAGCAGCGCCAGTGTAAACTGCACAAAACAGTGCGATGCGCAAAACAGCGCGAGTGATAAACTGCGCAAAACAGTGCGATGCGCAAAACAGCGCGAGTGAGAAACTGCGCAAAAAAGTGCGATGCGCAATACAGCACGAGTGATAAACTGCGCAAAAAAGTGCGATGCGCAAAACAGCGCGAGTGATAAACTGCGCAAAAAAGTGCGATGCGCAATACAGCGCTATTGACAAACTGGGCAAAACAGTACGATGCGCAATACAATGCGAGTGATAAAACTGCGCAAAAAAGTGCAATGCGCAATACAGCGCGAGTGATAAACTGCACAAAATAGTGCGATGCGCAATACAGCGCGAGTGATAAACTGCCCAAAAGAGTGCGATGCGCAATACAGCGCCAGTGACAAACTGCGCAAAACAGTGCGATGCGAAAAACAGCGCGAGTGATAAGCTGCGCAAAACAGTGCGATGTGCAAAACAGCGCGAGTGTAAACTGCACAAAATAGTGCGATGCGCAATACAGCGCGAGTGATAAACTGCGCAAAACAGTGCGATGTGCAAAACAGCGCGAGTGTAAACTGCACAAAATAGTGCGATGCGCAAAACAGCGCGAGTGATAAACTGCGCAAAAAAGTGCGATGCGCAAAACAGCGCGAGTGATGAAATACGCAAAAGAGTGCGATGCGCAAAACAGCACGAGTGATAAACTGCGCAAAACAGTGCGATGCGCAAAACAGCGCGAGTGAGAACCTGCGCAAAAAAGTGCGATGCGCAAAACAGCGCGAGTGAAAAACTGTGCAAAAAAGTGCGATGCGCAAAACAGCCCGAGTGATAAACTGCGCAAAACAGTGCGATGCGGAAAACAGCGCGAGTGATAAACAGCGCAAAAAAGTGCGATGCGCAATACAGCGCGAGGGATAAACTGCGCAAAACAGTGCGATGCGCAAAACAGCGCCAGGGTAAACTGCACAAAACAGTGCGATGCGCTAAACAGCGCGAGTGATAAACTGCGCAAAAAAGTGCGATGCGCAATACAACACGAGTGATAAACTGCGCAAAACAGTGCGATGCGCAAAACAGCGCGAGTGATAAACTGCTCAAAACAGTACGATGCGCAAAACAGGGCGAGTGATAAACTGTGCAAAAAAGTGCGATGCGCAATACAGCGCGAGTGATAAACTGTGCAAAACAGAGCGATGCGCAAAGCAGCGCGAGTGTAAACTGCACAAAACAGTGCGATGCGCAAAACAGCGCGAGTAATAAACTGCGCAAAACAGTGCGATGGGCAAAACAGCGCGAGTGATAAACTGCGCAAAACAGTCCGATGCGCAAAACAGTGCGAGTGAGAAACTGCGCAAAAAAGTGCGAGGCGTAATACAGCGCGAGTGACAAACTGGGCAAAAAAGTGCGATGCGCAATACAGCACGAGTGATAAACTGCGCAAAACAGTGCGATGTGCAAAACAGCGCGAGTGTAAACTGCACAAAATAGTGCGATGCGCAAAACAGCGCGAGTGATAAACTGCGCAAAAAAGTGCGATGCGCAAAACAGCGCGAGTGATGAAATACGCAAAAGAGTGCGATGCGCAAAACAGCGTGAGTGAGAAACTGTGCAAAATAGTGCGATGCGCAAAACAGCGCGAGTGATAAACTGCGCAAAACAGTGCGATGCGCAAAACAGCGCGAGTGATAAACTGCGCAAAAAAGTGCGATGCGCAAAACAGCGCGAGTGAAAAACTGCGCAAAAAAGTGCGATGCGCAAAACAGCGCGAGTGATAAACTGCGCAAAAAAGTGCGATGCGCAAAACAGCGCGAGTGATAAACAGCGCAAAAAAGTGCGATGCGCAATACAGCGCGAGGGATAAACTGCGCAAAATAGTGCGATGCGCAAAACAGCGCCAGTGCAAACTGCACAAAACAGTGCGATGCGGAAAACAACGCGAGGGATAAACTGCGCAAAACAGTGCGATGCGCAAAACAGCGCGAGCGATAAACTGCGCAAAACAGTGCGATGCGCAAAACAGGGCGAGTGATAAACTGCGCAAAAAAGTGCGATGCGCAATACAGCGCGAGTGATAAACTGTGCAAAACAGAGCGATGCGCAAAGCAGCGCCAGTGTAAACTGCACAAAACAGTGCGATGCGCAAAACAGCGGGAGTGATAAACTGCGCAAAACAGTGCGATGCGCAAAACAGCGCGAGTGCAGAAAACTGCGCAAAAAAGTGCGAGTGATAAACTGCGCAAAAAAGTGCGATGCGCAATACAGCGCGATTGATAAACTGTGCAAAACAGAGCGATGCGCAAAGCAGCGCCAGTGTAAACTGCACAAAACAGTGCGATGCGCAAAATAGCGGGAGTGATAAACTGCGCAAAACAGCGCGATGCGCAAAAAGCGCGTAGTGATAAACTGCGCAAAAAAGTGCGATGCGCATACAGCGCGAGTGATAAACTGCGCAAAAAAGTGCGATGCGCAAAACAGCGCGAGTGATAAACTGCGCAAAACAGTGCGATGCGCAAAACAGCGCGAGTGATAAACTGCGCAAAACAGTGCGATGCGCAAAACAGCGCGAGTGATAAACTGCGCAAAACAGTGCGATGCGCAAAACAGGGCGAGTGATAAACTGCGCAAAAAAGTGCGATGCGCAATACAGCGCGAGTGATAAACTGCGCAAAACAGAGCGATGCGCAAAGCAGCGCCAGTGTAAACTGCACAAAACAGTGCGATGCGCAAAACAGCGCGAGTGATAAACTGCGCAAAACAGTGCGATGCGCAAAACAGCGCGAGTGAGAAACTGCGCAAAAAAGTGCGAGTGATAAACTGCGCAAAAAAGTGCGATGCGCAATACAGCGCGAGTGATAAACTGTGCAAAACAGAGCGATGCGCAAAGCAGCGCCAGTGTAAACTGCACAAAACAGTGCGATGCGCAAAATAGCGGGAGTGATAAACTGCGCAAAACAGCGCGATGCGCAAAACAGCGCGAGTGATAAACTGCGCAAAAAAGTGCGATGGGCAATACAGCGCGAGTGATAAACTGCGCAAAAAAGTGCGATGAGCAAAACAGCGCGAGTGATAAACTGCGCAAAACAGTACGATGCGCAAAACAGCGGGAGTGATAAGCTGCGCAAAACAGTGCGATGCGCAAAACAGCGCGAGTGATAAACTGCGCAAAACAGTGCGATGCGCAAAACAGGGCGAGTGATAAACTGCGCAAAAAAGTGCGATGCGCAATATAGCGCGAGTGATAAACTGCGCAAAACAGAGCGATGCGCAAAGCAGCGCGAGTGATAAGCTGCGCAAAATAGCGCGAGTGATAAACTGCGTAAAAAAGTGCGATGCGCAATACAGCACGAGTGATAAACTGCGCAAAACAGTGCGATGCGCAAAACAGCGCGAGTGATAAACTGCGCAAAACAGTGCGATGCGCAAAACAGGGCGAGTGATAAACTGCGCAAAAAAGTGCGATGCGCAATATAGCGCGAGTGATAAACTGCGCAAAACAGAGCGATGCGCAAAGCAGCGCGAGTGTAGACTGCACAAAACAGTGCGATGCGCAAAACAGCACGAGTGATAAACTGCGCAAAACAGTGCGAGTGATAAACAGCGCAAAGAAGTGCTATGCGCAATACAGCGCGAGGGATAAACTGCGCAAAACAGTGCGATCCGCAAAACAGCGCCAGTGTAAGCTGCACAAAACAGTGCGATGCGCAAAACAGCCGAGTGATAAACTGCGCAAAAAAGTGCGAAGCGCAATACAGCGCGAGTGATAAACTGCGCAAAAAAGTGCGATGCGCAATACAGCGCGAGTGATAAACTGCGCAAAATAGAGCGATGCGCAAAGCAGCGCGAGTGTAAACTGCACAAAACTGTGCGATGCGTAAAACAGCGCGAGTGATAAACTGCGCAAAACAGTGCGATGCGCAAAACAGGGCGAGTGATAAACTGCGCAAAAAAGTGCGATGCGCAATACAGCGCCAGTGACAAACTGCGCAAAACAGTGCGATGCGCAAAACAGCGCGAGTGATAAACTGCGCAAAACAGTGCGATGCGCAAAACAGCGCGAGTGATAAACTGCGCAAAAAAGTGCGATGCGCAAAACAGCGCCAGTGATAAACTGCGCAAAACACTGCGATGCGCAAAATAGCTCGAGTGATAAACTGCGCAAAACAGTGCGATGCGCAAAACAACGCGAGTGATAAACTGCGCAAAAAAGTGCGTTGCGCAATACAGCGAGAGTGATAAACTGTGCAAAAAAGTGTGATGCGCAAAACAGCGCGAGTGATAAACTGCGCAAAAAAGTGCGATGCGCAAAACAGCGCCAGTGATAAACTGCGCAAAAAAGTGCGATGCGCAAAACAGCGCGAGTGATAAACAGCGCAAAACAGTGTGATGCGCAAAACAGCGCGAGTGATAAACAGCGCAAAAAAGTGCGATGCGCAATACAGCGCGTCTGATAAACCGCGCAAAACAGAGCGATGCGCAAAACAGCGCGAGTGTAAACTGCACAAAACAGTGCGATGCGCAAAACAGCGCGAGTGATAAACTCCGCAAAAAAGTGCGATGCGCAATACAGCGCGACTGATAAACTGCGCAAAACAATGCGATGCGCAAAATAGCGCGAGTGTAAACTGCACAAAACAGTGCGATGCGCAAAACAACGCGAGTCGCAAACTGCGCAAAAAAGTGCGATGCGCAAAACAGCGCGAGTGATAAAATACGCAAAAGAGTGCGATGCGCAAAACAGCGCGAGTGATGAACTGCGCAAAAAAGTGCGATGCGCAAAACAGCGCGAGTGTAAACTGCACAAAACAGTGCGATGCGCAAAACAGGGCGAGTGATAAACTGCGCAAAAAAGTGCGATGCGCAAAACAGCACGAGTGATGAAATGCGCAAAACAGTGCGATGCGCAAAACAGGGCGAGTGATAAACAGCGCAAAATAGTGCGATGTGCAAAACAGCGCGAGTGATAAACTGCGCAAAAAAGTGCGATGCGCAAAACAGCGGGAGTTATAAACTGCGCAAAACACTGCAATGCGCAAAACAGCGCGAGTGATAAACTGCGCAAAACAGTGCGATGCGCAATATAGCGCGAGTGATCAACTGCGCAAAATAGTGCGATGCGCAAAACAGCGCGAGTGTAAACTGCACAAAACAGTGCGATGCGCAAAACAGCCCGAGTGAGAAACTGCGCAAAACGGTGCGATGCGCAAAACAGCGCGAGTGGTAAACTGCGCAAAACAGTGCAATGCTCAAAATAGCGCGAGTGAGAAACTGCGCAAAAAAGTGCGATGCGCAATACAGCGCGAGTGACAAACTGACAAAACAGTGCGATGCGCAAAACAGCGCGAGTGATAAACTGCGCAAAACAGTGCGATGCGCAAAACAGCACGAGTGAGAGACTGCGCAAAAAAGTGCGATGCGCAACACAGCGCCAGTGACACACTGCGCAGAACAGTCCGATGCGCAAAACAGCGCGAGTGATTAACTGCGGAAAAAAGTGCGATGCGCAATACAGCGCAAGTGATAAACTGCGCAAAACAGTGCGATGCGCAAAACAGCGCGAGTGTAAACTGCTCAAAACAGTGCGATGCGCAAAACAGCGCGAGTGATAAACTGCACAAAACAGTGCGATGTGCAAAGCAGCGCGAGTGATAAACTGCGCAAAAAAGTGCGATGCGCAAAACAGCACAAGGGATGAAATGCGCAAAACAGTGCGATGCGCAAAACAGCGCGAGCGATAAACCGCGCAAAACAGTGCGAGTGAGAAACTGCGCAAAAAAGTGCGATGCGCAAAACTGCGCGAGTGAGAAACTCCGCAA
>JAPPVO010005316.1:0-30208 GCA_030407325.1 Camellia japonica | reverse complement strand
CAAAAGCCATTCTAGCTAGATAATGAGCAATCCTGTGCAACTCAGAGCATCCTTAATGTCGACGAAAATTAATCGATGTGACCAACTACAATGTTCCAAATTCATCTCAACTACAATGTTCCAAACTCATCTCAACCATTGATCTATGTGACATTTACGTGAGACCCACACAAATCAATGATTGAAATAGATTTGTGACATGACTATGTAATTGTTGTTGATAGCAGTGAATCTGCTCTAACGCCGAGAATGAAGTGGACAAACCTAGAAAATCAAAGACATAGCCCCAAATAGCAAAAACAACATGTAGAGAATCTCCCACTAAATTAATATCATGCAGCCCCAAACAAGTTGAAAACTTATTTTAGTACTTTATAGTTACATAATATTTATTTATACTTAATATAGATAATTTATAATGAAAAACTTGTTGGAAAGTCCAATTTAAGAGGGATACAAGTCATTAGGTCCTGTGGATATTTTTTGTTGGTGAGAAGTTCACTATTTGTGAAATAGTTTGGTGAGTAGGGATGGCAATGGGGATTAATAGGGTGGATATTAATTCTCCATCCTCATTCCCCTATAATTATTTTTCTGCATTCCCCATTCACCATGGGTACTACCCTCCCCATCTCCTAATGGGTTTGGATATTTCTCCAACCCAACTTGACCCTTTTTTTTTTTATTTTAAAGATTCACAACCAAAGCTAAATATACATTCAATCTTTTTTTTTTTTCTTTTTTTTAAGATTCACAACCAAGGTAAATATACATTCAATCCTTTTTTTTTCTTTTTTTTTTTTTATTAATTTTATTTTTTTTAAAGTTCACAACCATTTTTGTTTTTTTTTAAAGATTCACAACCAAAGCTAAACATACATTTAATCTTTTTTTTTTTTTCTTTTTTTTAAGGTTCACAACCATTTTTTTTTTAATTTTTAAATTTTTTATTTTTAAGATTCACAACCAAAACTAAATACATTCAATCTTTATTTTTTTTTATTTTTTTATTTTTTTAAATTTTGTTTTTTTTAAGGTTCACAACCTTTTTATTTTTTTATTTATTTTAAGATTCACAACCAAAGCTAAATATACATTCAATCTTATTTTATTTTATTTGGCTCAACAACAAAATCAAATACACATTAATTAATATTGTCACATTATTCTTGTCAAATTTTATGTACATCTAGAAATTTTTAAATTTATTTAGAAAAATTCTATTCCTACAAAAAAATTCCATCTTCTTTTTTTATTTTTTTTTTAATTTTATGTATCTCCTTCTCCTCTCTATTAATTGATATTCGATAATCTGAAGGTGAGTTATTGCTCTCGTTTCCATCTTCTTCTTCTTCTTTTTTCTTTTTTTAATTTTTATTTGCATTTATAAAATGAATTTTCTTGTTTCAATATCTCCTGCAATTGTTTTATTGGATTTTTCTCTTATTTGATGGTAACCTTAGATTGAATTTTCCAATTTTCATCTTAACTAGTGATCAACTTAATTAAAATTTTGTACATTTTTGTCTTCAATTTCCATGTTTTGGTTATGATTAATTGCGCGTTTTTGATCGATAGTCACAATCTTGTCACCGCTAGATTGTCGTCATCGCAAATTATCGTTGCTATAGTAAGAGGATGAGAGAGAGTGAGAATTAGAAGTCTAATTGTCAACAGAGTAGGGATGACAATGGATAACCTACCATGTGGGTATCCATGGAGACCCACCCATATACTTGGGTTTTCCCTTTTTTTCTTGTCCATCAGGTAGGGTAAGTGATATTCTTTAAATCTCAACCGGGGATGGGTCGGGGATGGGTACCCACTAATTTCCCTATTTTTTTTTTTAGGTACATCGGAAAATAATTTCTCCATATGTTTTCATTACTCTGTTGACAATTAGAGTTCTAATTCTCACTGTCTCTCATCCTCTCACTATAGCAATGGCGATTTGCGATGACGACAATCTAGCGGTGACAAGACTGTGACTATCGATCAAAATGCGTAATTAATCATAACCAAAACATGAAAATTAAAGACAAAAATGTACAAAATTTTAATTAAGGTGATCGTTAGTTAAGATGAAAATGGAAAATTCAATCTAAGGTTACCGACAAATCAAAAAAAAATCCAATAAAACAATTGCAGGAGATATTGAAACAAGAAAATTCATTCTATAAATGCAAATAAAAATTTTAAAAAGAAAAAAGAAGAAGAAGAAGATGGAAACGAGAGCAATAACTCACCTTCAGATTATTGAAGATCAATTATAGAGAGGAGAATGAGATACATAAAATTAAAAAAAAATTAAAAAAGAAGATGGAATTTTTTTGTAGGAATAGAATTTTTCTACATAAATTTAAAACATTCTAGATATACATAAAATTTGACAAGAATAATGTGACAATGTTAATTAATGTGTATTTGATTTTGTTGTTTTGCCAAATAAAATAAAATAAGATTGAATGTATATTTAGTTTTGGTTGTGAATCTTAAATAATAAAAAAAGGTTGTGAACCTTAAAAAAACAAAAATTTTAAAAAAAAAAGAAAAAAAAAGATTGAATGTATATTTAGCATTGGTTGTGAATCTTAAAAAAAAAAAAAAAAAAAAAAAACATATGGGGAAATTAGTGGGTACCCATCCCCTGTGGATATTTAAAAAATATCACTTACCCTACCCGACGGATAAGAAAAAAAGAAAAAACTCATGTATTTGGATTGGGTGTCCATGGAGACCCACAAGGTAGGTTATCCATTGTCATCCCTAGTGGGTCTCAAGGAATTTTTAACTCTTCATTTTCCATTGCCACGTGGCATTAAAAGCTGGGGAAATTGCCACATGACAATTCTGTCAAAAAGGATACAAATAGTATTATGTGTTAATCAACTAACTATTGACACCTTTAATCTTGAAATTGTTTAAAATCAAAATGTTCAAAAGAAGATTTTAGTACGAATGACATTGCCACATTATTTAAAATTAAAATAACTTAAATTTTTAAAAATGATAATGCCATGGTAATAAATTTTGTATAAAAATATTTCTAGTAAGATTAGCATTTTCCTCATAAATTTTTCTAGGATAAATTACATTGACTTCCCTCAAGATTTGAAAAAAATATAGCAAACCTCACAAGTTTGATATAATTACTCTAAGTTTCTCTAAGATTTTAACTTATATAATATTTGGCTCCCTTTTTATACCGAAATTCGTTAATCATATGAATGAAAAAATGATATTATGTATATTTTATTTCCTATATACTAGTGTTTTCAAACTATCTACATTAGTTTGTCTCTTTAACCTTATTGCACTACAAAAAAATTAAAGTTTTAGATACCAAAATTTTGGGACAAAATTATTTTTTAGGGACCAAATAATTTTGTTGTGAAAAGTGTCGTCATTATATTTTTAGCAACAAAAATTGGACATTAGTGACAAATTGTTATCCTTTTGGAACCAAATTTTTTGTTTAAAAAATAAACCATTTTTGGACCAAATTATTTTGTCTTTAAAAGTCTATTTATTAGTGACATTTTCAAAATTTTGTCGCTAAAAGCCTTATTTTTGACTTTCGGGACGACCTTTTAGCGACTATCCTCATGACGATGGAAATTAGTCCCTAAATGTCTTTTTTTTTTTTTTTTTGATCAGTAAAGAAAAATTTCATTTAACAGCATGAAATTAAAAGTACAGGAAGATGAGATGCATCGAGAGAGATTCGGAAGTATAAAAATACCCCTACTACTGCTACTCGCATCCATACAACCAACCCATAAGCCTCTCAAAATTTTAAATAAAAAAGTTAAGAAGAACTTAACTAAATAATTAAAATACATGAATCCCCACATAATAACCCACAAAGAACCCAAAACAAACTAAAAAACTAAACAAGACCCACGGCACTGCTGCAAAACAAACTAAAATACAAGAACTAAACTAAAGACACCCATGCTGCTACAAACTCCCCATGCCTCATGCCTGCACCTGATTACAACCCCACAAGACCCACTCCTATGCTAACACCCTATGCACATGCCACCTCTGTTCCAGCCCACACTACCTACGCCTCTGCTGCAGCCTACACCACCTACGCCTCTGCTGCTGCAGCCTACACCACCTACACCTCTGCTGCCCACACCACTCCAGTCCCTAAATGTCTTTTGCAACAAAATTTTCACTTTTAAAGACCAAAACATTTGGTTTTTAAAACTCTTATATGTTGTAGTGTTGGAAGAGAAATTAATATAATTATGTTAAAACCGTGATACATGCTATATTTTTCTAAATCTTAAGGAAGTCAGTGTGATCTATCCATTTGTCTACAAGTTAAGCAACGTGTTTGGAAAACAAGATTGTAATTTTATGGAGGTACAAAAGCGAAAGGAATCAAATTCCTATGACATAAGCAAGATGTTTGGTTCTAACCTTAATGCATGGTTAAACTCTTTGATAGATCCTCCTACTGTGATGTGCAGAGGCTACTTTAAAAAGAACTGAAACTTTGTTCTTTGAGTGTGAAGCAACTCCAAATAAAGTGAGAGATGAGATCCAAGTTGGACTCTCCCCAGGCTAGTCATGGAGCACATATGGTTAGTAGGATGAACTTTTAGGTTTCAGCGAATTGTACCTAATTTTAAGAATGTGAATTCAAATCTCCGCTTGTGTGAGAGCTCCTAACTTACTGCTACATGGTTAAGTGATTCTGCTGCACTATCCAAAGGTAACTTCTAAACCTCAACTCCTTAGAATCTAACTTCAGAGTTCACCCTTCTGTAATTAAACCTTTTAAGATAGGCAAAAACCTAATCCATTTGACATATAAAGTAAAATAATATTAAAATAATGCCATTTATTGTAAACTACATATTCTAATATTATGCTTAATCATTTTAATTTTAAACTTAGACCGTCATATTATCACAAGAAGGAATAATAATAATAAGGGGAATTGACCAGTAAATCCCATTTTCTCATCTTGTAGATCATGTGGTCCTAATTGTTTTCTTTTAAACCGTTTAGTCCTTTGGGTTGTTTGTTTACTATTTTGCCATTAAAGTGTTAATTTGAGTTTGTAGACCCGCATGTATTTATGGGAAGGGGTGTGTGAGATTCACGTTCCAAAAAAAAAGGTAATAGTACTCTTTTTCTGTGACGTGGGTTGTGATGTGAACACAAGTAATTTGAACCCTTTTTTTTTTTTTTGTGACGTGGGTTGTGTCACGTTTCTTCTTCCCCACAGATTGACCCTTTGTTTTCCAATTGACATTTGTGACGTTTCAACGTGAACCTTACCATTGATTGGGTTCACGCAGATTCACAGATCTGATGGAGTGCTGTGAATGATTTGAAGCCGTGGTGTGGAAATCGTTCATAGACGACGTAGAACACGGTCATGTTTTGTGTTTGAATTTGCAAAAAATCTGTGATTGCCTCCCACTTTCCATATTCAGAGGATTTTTTGGAGAGATTTTGTAGGAACAATTTGTCTGGGTTAAGGTTGGTGTGTGGAACCCTAAGGTTCACAGATCTGGTGGAGCGCTGTGAATGATCTGGTTGGTGTGTGGAACCCTAAGGTTCACAGATCTGGTTCTCAATCTCACCGATTCCACCGATTCTTGTCCCAGATTAGCTACCCAACTCCTTTGTCTCTCTCTCTTTCGTCCCAGATTAGCTACCCAGCTGACGTGGTACACCGAATTGGAAGATTGTATAGTAATTTATGGATATCCATTTTCATAGTAAGGTTCACACAGAAGAGGGATAGTCCTTGGAGAAGAGTGATTAAGGGGAGATATGGCAGCATGTTGGGTGGGTAGGAAAGATACTATTAGATGTCCATATGGGGGGGGTGGGCCTTTGGAAGAGTATTATGAGGGTTTGGTATGATTTCTTCCATCTTTCTTTCTTCAGGGTGGGGAATCGTTGCAGCATTTGATTTTGGCAGGTCATTTAGTGTGGTCATTGGCCACTGATGGAGTTTTTTCTTGACTTGTAATGTAGTTCAGTTGATAAGCAATTTCTTGGAGAAGAGTGATCTTGTACCCATTGTTCGACGTGAACCTAGCTTCTGTGTGTCCCCACTTCACAAATGGAGAAGGTGTGGGAGTTGTGGCCGTTGGTGGCGGACTCCGAGCAGAAGCTTGACATCTTCAACAATGGATGTTGAGGTTCCTACTGCGGTCGTCGTCGGTAGCGGAGTCCGCAACATTGATCTCCAGCGGATCTCGTGGTACACCGACGTGGTACACCGACCGACCTGCTGGATTGATGATCGTCGACGTGGTACACCGATCTGCCGGATTGAAGATCATCGACGTGGTACACCGACGATGCCAAGTTACCAAACGTAGAACAGGGAACATATCCCACAAAATATGCATTCCATCCCAATATAAAGAGGGTTAAATCCGTCCACAACACATCACATAAATTTAAAACGGGACTTGATTGTCCACAAAACATGTCAAACAGGACTTCCCAATCCAAGAGAATGAATGTGGGACCAGATGGAGTAATAGATTGGTAAATAGGACTTTCTGATAATTTTCCCTAATAATAATAATAATAATAATAATAATAATAATAGAAGAAGAAGATCTCGTTGTAACCCTGGCTAATGAAGGCGGGACATTTGGTAACACATAATAAATTTTTTTACTCATCAATTATTGCAAATAAAAAAAAAAAGAATTAATTTTTTTTCTTGTTTAGACTGTTATTTTCCATTCATATTTGATACAATAAATGACTGTCATCGATGGCATGCTTGATTGTATTTTCATTTTGCCTGCTTTTGATTTTTTTTTTTCGGAAACAAAAATAATAAAAAAAATTGAAAAAACGTATCAGTTTTTTTGTTTTTTTATTTTTTATTATCAAAAATAGTTTGCCTACTAAATAATGTTATTTTTGAAAAATAAAAATAGAAAATGAAAACACAGTCAAACATGCAATTCTAACCCTTTACACAAGCCATAGTTGCAAATCAGTGCAGTAGAACACAATATGTTACAACTTAATTACTTTCATATATCATATTATATATTTAGTTTGATAAATAAACAACATGAATAAAGATGATTTGTTAATTACGAACAGAGATTGCAATTCTCTTCTAATGACAACATGTCACGCTTACAAGTAAGCATTTTCATATTCTCAATTTATATGAATAAATAGAGATGAATTCTAATCAGTAGTCAGAAATTAAGGCGTTAACCTAATCATGGGACTCGCATTTATTAGGCGAATAAACGTCATCAAATGAACATCGGTCAAAATTGAATGATCACACCAGATCCGACCCACTAGGCCCAAATGGGTTCCAATAGTAAGGCAGCGAATCCATAATGCTATTTTCTATATTTTGATAAGCATTTATAACACATATTGTTTGTATTAGTAGTTGAATGAATTTGTTGTTTAGAAATACACCAACATGTTCTTGTGCCTATCAACAGAAAAATATAGTCCCCTTATTGTGGTGTTAGCTAATTGTTCATGAGGTTTATGTATTTTGTTCAATTCATGAACATTGCTAGAAGTTAATTTCAAATAAAGAAACTGGATATTGTAATATTTTGGGAGAAAAATGTACTTAGGATGCCTAAAATGTTAGGAAGATAAGCAGAAGTTTCTTTTTTTTTCTTTTCTTTTTTCCCCCAAATGATGGTGTGGGTTTGTGTGAATTTGGGTTGTGGAAGAAGGTTTAGGTGTGGAGATGGCAGAAGGGAATGGGTGTGGTGAGTTGAAGGGCATTTGGGAGGATAGCCAGAGTTTTGTGGTGGAGTCTGGCTAGCGAGGGTTTGGTTTGGTGGTGGAAATGGCTGTGGAGAGGGTGGTTTATGAGTTGGTGGTAGCAGACAGTAGTCAATGAGGGTGGAAATGAACGTGGAGAGAGAAAGTAGAAGAATGAAAGAGAGAAGAAGAAAAGACAATTAAAATTGGTCAATGTATCATAATGACCCATTTTTCATCAAAAATTTTGGGAGCCATTTTTTTTTTGATCAGCAAAAGAAAGAAACTTTATTGATGTAAAACGAAGTACAAGGTACAAAATAGATTACACCAATAAAGAAAAGGGGAGTGCAGGAGCATCATTTGCTAGCACCCCCAAGTTGGTGAGAAACCAACGAGAGAGAAATAGAGAAGTAACCAAGTAACCAACCCACTAACAGAGCATACTAACAACCACAGGTGGGGATGAAGTCCTCTTCCTTACTACCATTAGCAAAGCCAACCAGCAGATCAACAGACAGCAGCAGCACATTACCAAACATTTCCTACTGCTGCTAGATGGCCAGAGGTAGAATAAAATAACTCCTTTTTAGGGACACGACAGCAGACCAAGGCAGCATCTACATTACAGCAGATCAGGATCAACATGCCCAATAGTCCAAGGCCAATTCTTGAACACTTCAGAAGGAGCACCTGCAATATTGGACTGTTGGACACTTCTGTTCAACCCAGCTCACAGCAGCAGCATGATACACAATTTTTATTTAGAAATAACTCTGCAGCCTATAACCAGAGACATACCAGCAGAACAGACATGAGACCACCAAACCAAGCAAACCCTTTTTCACTCAACCTCCATTTCTAATGCAGAACTTCACCTTAACCTAAGCCAAAACAACCAAAGCAAACTAGCAAGCCTAAGCTTAGCAGCCCAGAGCCCACCAGCTGACCACCATTAGACCAACAGATCCACCAGCAGACCACCAACAGACCAACAGGATGCAGCCAGAACTTGCAGCCAGCTTGCCCACTTGCAAAGCACATCGACCCAAACTAACAGCCTACTGATTCCTACAGATCTGCCAGCAACATACCAGCAGTAGACTTCCTTGATGCATACCTGGCTACACACAACAAGGCAACACACATCATCTGATCTTAACCTGAGGCAGACACAGATTCAACACACATACCAGAGCAGACCAGCAGACACCGATTCTCCACATTACTAATCCGAGGCAGACACAGATTCTCCACATTGCTCATCTGACTCCCCTGATTCAGATTGGCAAACTACCCTGATTAAGGCAGGCTAGCGCAGAAGCACTCACATCCCATCTTGGCTTGAAGCAGACTACACAGAGGGCAACATACCAAGCACACACACCCCAGAAGCACACACACCCCAGTAGCAACTCCATATAGACAACAGGTCACCTGATTCAGATTAGCCACTACATCATGCACTGAATATTGAAACTCTGGCAGCCCAGACTTGGCCCACAGCCCAACCCTTACTTTCACAATTTCACCAAGCTCATCCATATTAGGCTGATTTCCTTTAAAAACACACTCATTTCTTAACCTCCATACTGACCACAACATTGCAATTGGAACAAGCCTCCAAATCCTCATAACTGACTTCTTAAATTTTGTGCCCAGCCACCATAGCAGCACACCATCCACTGTAGCAGGAATGACCCAAGAAACTCCCCACCATTGAAGCATAGATGACCAAACCTTCAAAATCTCCGAGCATTGCAGAAACATATGATCCACTGACTCTGGTTCTATCTTGCAGAAAAGGCACAGATTCTCCACATTACTACTTAAGGCCCTAACCCTCTGTAAAAGACTAATGGTTTTAACCTTGCCCCTCCATGCCAACCAGCTCAAAAATTGAGCTTTTGGAGGGGCCACACCTTTCCATAACAGATTGGGAACCTGCAATTTTGGGCCTTGAATCACCTCATACCAATTCCTCATTGATGCCACAGTGAATTGACCTGAAGGAGACGCAGTCCACCTGACTGAGTCTGGCAACTCCTCAATAATCCTGGGAGCATCTCTAGTCAAGTCTTGCAGCCTTTGAACCTCCTTTTCCTCCCAAGCAAGAAGTGGTCTTGAAAACAAAAACCTCCAATTTCCTGAGATATCCCTCCTCTGCATGAGAGAGCTCAGATTCCCCTCTTTTTCCATAGATAATCTAAACAACCTTGGGAACTCGAACATTCAACAGCCACTTATCATGCCAAAAGTGAATCCTACACCCATTTCCTATCACAAGCTTGCAGTTAGACTTAAAAATTCAAAAAGCTCCGCATTAGCCCTTAACACACTCAGAATGTCACTCCAAACATAAGATTCTTTGCCAGTCCCTTCCATCACTGGTAACCATCTTCCACCAACTCCCCCATACTTGTTCGTAATTACTTTTTTCCACAGAGATTCATCTTCCACCCCATATCTCCACCACACTTCGTTAACATGAAATCATTAAAGACCCTCACCCTTCTTATGCCTAACCTCCATGCTCTTTACTAAGAGTTACTAACTTCCAGTTTACCAAATGAATCTTCCTCCGGATTTCTGAACTATCCCATAAAAATGTTGCCCTCAACTTATCAATTTCCTTAGCTACCCCTTTAGGTAATTTGAAGAGAGAAATGTAGTAACCTGGCAGACTATCAAGGACAGATTTGATCAGAGTTAGACGACCAGCAAATGAGAGCGTCCTTCTCTTCCATAAGGCTAATTTAGCTTTTACCTTCTCCACCACAGGTTGCCAAGTCTTCTTTCTCCTTGGGTTAGCACCTAGAGGTAAGCCCAGGTACAAAACAGGAAGCTTCTTACTGAGACAATATAGTTTAGAGGCAAAGGCTTGAGCAATTTCACCACTAATCCCAACTCCGCACACCACACTTTTGTGGAAATTAATTTTAAGGCCTGACATAATCTCAAAGCATCTAAGAATCCTCTTAACATTTACTACCTCCTCCCACTCTGCATCGCAAAAGAGAATAGTGTCATCGGCAAACTGGAGATGAGACAATTTCAAATTTCCTGGTCCAATAGAAGCTCCCTTAATTAAGCCCAACCCTCTAGCCCTTTCCAACAGAACATTGAGGCCCTCAGCTGCAATATTGAACAAAAAGGGGGATAGAGGATCACCTTGCCTTAACCCCTTCTGCGGACTGAACTCTTCTGTCGGTGAACCATTAACAAGAATTGAAATTCTTGCCGTAGTGACACAAGTTCTCATCCAACCCAGCCATCTCTTCCCAAACCCGAGATTGGCCATCATAGAAAAAAGGTAACCCCAGTTGACCGAGTCATAAGCTTTTTGAAAGTCAAGTTTGAGAATGACACCCTTCTCTTTAGACTTTTTCCACCAATCCACCACCTCATTAGCAATCAATACCCCATCAAAGTTATTCCTCCCCCCCAAGAAGGCAGTCTGCACTTCTCCAATCACATCTGGAAGCACCCTTTTCAATCTTTTGGAGAGTACCTTAGCCAAGATTTTGTACACTACACCCACCAAACTAATTGGTCTATAGTCTAACAAACCCGAGGGACTAGTAATCTTTGGAACTAAGGTGATAAAAGAGCTATTTAGTCCAGAAGCCAGCTTACTATTATTGTAGAACTCCTGCATAAACTGGAATAAATCACTTTTCATAACCTTCCAGCATTTCTGGATGCACGTCATGTTAAAATCATCCGGACCCGGCGCTTTATTCCCATTATAGTCTTTTACAGCCTCCCAAACTTCTTCCAAAGTGAACTCAGGATCAAGAGACTCCACCACCTTAGCACTATTAATCAGCACAAAACTACCAGACAATTTTGGATGAGAAGGCTAACCATCCGAAAGTGCCTTTGTAAAGAACCTCAGCACTTCTTGTTTTAGCAATTCTGGATCTTCAACGCGAACCCCATCCACAACCACTGAGTCCACTAGGTTCCTATTCTGCGTTTGGCTAGCCATAATATGAAAAAACCTGGTGTTCCGATCACCATTATGAGCCCAATTCACTCTAGACTTTTGGAACCATATCCAATCCAGTTTCTTTCTATATGACCACACCAAGTTTTTGACCTCCCTTCTTCTTACAACATCATGGGGTTCTAATGACCCCATTTCTGCCAATAGATCAAGCTCATGCAACTCAACTTCAGCCTTTTTGAGTTGGTCCTCCACACAGCCAAACACTTCAGAATTCCACTTTTTCAACTCAGCTTTGAGACTACACAATTTCACCTTAGCTCTGTACCCAGCCCATCCTTGTACCTGCGAATCCAACTAGGACTTTTGCACAACAGACAAGAAGCTAGGATGCAGGGTCCAAGCATTCAGAAACCTGAATGGCTTTGGCCCCCAATTTTTTCTCATCTTCCATTAGTAACAGAGGACAGTGGTCAGACACCAGTCTAGGTAAGCCCCATAACTTCAATCTAAATTTTTCTACCCAGATAGGGTCCAACAGAAACCTATCAATTCTACTCCACCTTTCACCATCCAAAGAATTACACCATGTAAAATTCCTACCCAACATTGGTAAATCCATCATTTCCAGATGATCAACAAAGTTATTAAAATCCTGCATCCCTCTAGAACTTCTAGTGCATCCTCTTCTTTCATTCGGAACTCTAATCTCATTATAATCACCACCCATGCACCAAGGCTTTTGGAATGAGGATCTTACATTGAGGATAGAATCCCACAACTTAGCTTTTTGAACCACATCATTAGGAGCGTAAATGTTTAAGAAAGCACACTCAAAGGAACCAGAAAAAGTACCTGATAGAAGCAAAAAATTTCTGTTACTGCAACACTCTGATAAGGAGAATACTTCAGGATTCCAAATACTCAAAAGCCCCCCAGCACTTCCATCCGAATCTGCAGCCATAAATTCCAGCTTCTCCCAAGGCCAAATAGATCGAACAAAAGTAACATCAATATTTCTGCTCTTTGTTTCTTGAAGGAGCAAAACATCTACTCTTCTTTCTTTAATCATCAGCTTCACTCTGCGTCGTTTTTCCAGCCTACCCAAACCCCTAACATTCCAAGACATGAACTTCATTGGAAACTAGCTTTAACCCCGCTAAAACACCCCCAAACTCATGGCCAATTAGGTCTGACCCACCGGCCCCCCTTTTGCAATTTTATCAAACTGCTCTACATCTTGTAGCTCTAGCTCAACAATTTTTTGTACCACTTCATTCTCCTTTCCTTCACAGTTCATACCCAATCGTTTGCCAAGCTGCAAAGTAGCGTGAGCTTCCTCCATAGCCAGCTTCCTTCTTCTACTCGATCGGCTGTTCTGAGACTGTGAATGTGAGATGACTGCAACCGCAGCCCTGAGCAACGCACCCCGCTGAAAGCTGCCTGAAAATGAAGCAACATTTCTGTGTACTCTTCTCCTTCCCCTTCCTCTCGAGCCTCCTTCCTTACCTTTTTGAAGACGATGAGTGTTAACTGTTACCACTGGTTCTCTACCCACAGTAGCTGTATTGAGCCTGACTAGCTCTTGGGCTTGTGATAAGCATAGAGTATGCTCTCGAGACTGGGCCAATCCATTTTGAGTTTGGGCCACCTCTTTGTTAAGTAGCGCACCATTAAGCCCATCAGCAGGATCTCCTACTTGGGCCCCTTCTAGCACTACCTCAATATTAATACTGGGTCTACTTCCCTCCGACCCACTCAGACTCTTAACAAATCCTGGAGTGAGTAAACGAAGCCCACCCGAAACCACCCTGCTCTTATCAAATACTTTTCTTGGTAACTTGCTTAGCATGCTAACCTCCTCTGCAGAACAGCTGTTATCCTTCCTAACGTTAACCACCACCTGTTCTACTTGACCTTCGCGTGTGCCAACATCCTTCACGGAGCCACAGTCTGCAAAAGTATCATTAACCACCGAAACCGAGTTCCCATGGTCTGACGCCACCAAAACCGAGTTCCCATGCTGCTTTTGGTCAGTGTTATCCACCTCCTCAATTCTGACATCTTGTTGGAGGTTAACTCCGGCAACTGAACTCTCCGACCGGGAAGGTGAAGAGCTGTTCAGCCCCCATTTCTGGTGCATCTCACAGTCAAAATCTACACTGTTACTTCCTTCCCCCACCAAAACCTTATAAATTCTCTTATTGCACTCAACCTCTATGGATGAGTTAATTGCTTCCATGGACCTAGTATGAACCAATACTTTGCCACAGTTCAGAGATTTTGATTCCACAAGGTTACCCTCCAATCTGATGATGTCCCCCCATAAGGATCCAATACTATGAAATGTGCTATTGTTCCATGCATGGAAAGGTATACCATAACAGTGCAACCAAACTAGCCTAGAAGTCACCATAGGCAAATCTTCATCTCACACTCTTATATCGTCACAGAGATCTTGAATGAGGTCTGCCACCAAACTAAACTTTTGGTGTAAAATCTCTTATGCTGGAAAGTTTAATAGAATTAAATTGCCACCCCCAAATCGAAAATGAATTTCTTGCAGACTGGTACTCCAGATTAAGCTCTGCAACTCCCCCAGCATTGACATACTCTTGATACGTACCACCATACATCTCTGTAACCATTCACTGCCTTCATCTGAAATTGCCACTTTTAACAGCTTACTGGCCTCGCCCCCCCTTCCTTCACAATGTCTACATATGATTTTGTTCCTCTGCTTGTACTCACCCCAGAGCCCACCAGCTGACCACCATCAGACCAACAGATCCACCAGCAGACCACCAACAGACCAACAGGATGCAGCCAGAACTTGCAGCCAGCTTGCCCACTTGCAAAGCACATCGACCCAAACTAACAGCCCACTGATTCCTACAGATCTGCCAGCAACAGCAACATACCAGCAGTAGACTTCCTTGATGCATACCTGGCTACACACAACAAGGCAATACACACCATCTGATCTTAACCTGAGGCAAACACAGATTAAACACACATACCAGAGCAGACCAGCAGACACCGATTCTCCACATTACTAATCTAACGCAGACACAGATTCTCCACATTACTCATCTGACTCCCCTGATTCAGATTGGCAAACTACCCTGATTAAGGCAGGCTAGAGCAGAAGCACTCACATCCCATCTTGGCTTGAAGCAGACTACACAGAGGGCAACATACCAAGCACACACACCCCAGCAGCAACTCCCTATAGACAACAGGTCACCTGATTCAGATTAGCCACTACATCATGCACTGACTATTGAAACTCTGGCAGCCCAGACTTGGCCCACAGTCCAACCCTTACTTTCACAATTTCACCAAGCTCATCCATATTAGGCTGATTTCCTTTAAAAACACACTCATTTCTTAACCTCCAACTGACCACAACATTGCAATTGGAACAAGCCTCCAAATCCTCATAACTGACTTCTTAAATTTTGTGCCCAGCCACCATAGCAGCACACCATCCACTGTAGCAGGAATGACCCAAGA
Source organism: Camellia japonica (assembly GCA_030407325.1). Taxonomy (NCBI): domain Eukaryota; kingdom Viridiplantae; phylum Streptophyta; class Magnoliopsida; order Ericales; family Theaceae; genus Camellia; species Camellia japonica. The sequence continues at coordinate 15,000 of JAPPVO010005316.1, read as the reverse complement.
AACTCCCCACCATTGAAGCATAGATGACCAAACCTTCCAAATCTCCGAGCATTGCAGAAACATATGATCCACTGACTCTGGTTCCATCTTGCAGAAAAGGCACAGATTCTCTACATTACTACTTAAGGCCCTAACCCTCTGTAAAGACTAATGGTTTTAACCTTGCCCCTCCATGCCAACCAGCTCAAAAATTGAGCTTTTGGAACTTATAGACACAAAACGAAGAAATAAAGGGAAAATGTGTTGTAATTCAAATGCAACAAATTGACACACGTGAAAACCTTAGAGATGAGACAGTGTTGTAATTTGTAACCCAAAAAAATAGAGACGAGTAACCCAAAAAAAAAATCTACTTCAAATGCATGCAAAAACATAACTTGTGTGGCTAGTGGTTGATAGGAGCTCTACTATTTTCAGATAATTCTCGTAGATACATGTGATTTCGTATTTGGAATTTATTTATAAAATCTTACACTGAATGACATGGTGAACTGGTTAGAGTGAATGGATATCATTGATGGTGATAATTCTTTAACCAGTACATAAAATTAAGTGGCTAATGATTGAACAAATGATCACAGAACTCATCATACCCATTAAAAATATAAGCAGTGTAATTGGAAAGTAATGGCAGCAAAGTTTACTCTGAGAATATTTTTCAGAAAACTTGTTTTCATTCTTTCTTCAGCATTTATTCTCAAAGGCTAACAAAATATTACGACTACAAAAAAAATATGGCTAGAGTGGGTGAACAAAATTGCGGGATCAAAAATTCTAGACCTCATATATGTCTTCTGGCAATAAAATAAGTAAAAAGAATGGCCAAAAGCTAACATGTTCAAATCACATACTATTTAAGGTTGTTTACCAGAACAATTAGCAGAGGAAGCAGAATCATAAACTATCTCCTGGAAAATTCTTGCCTGCGCTTGGCGGCAGCAACAACAGCATTCATGAGGATCCCGCGAAACCCACCCTTCTCCAACTCATGAACTCATGAATACCGGCAATGGTGGTCCCACCAGGTGATGCAACATCATCTTTAAGCTGTCCCAGATGCTTCCCTCCCTTGCTAACCATAGATGCCGCTTCCAATACCTACAAACAAAGAATTTTTAATTGTTCCAGCACCATGTGCATATTGTGATGGTTTTGTACTTCCCTTTTCTTTATTGATGTAATTTGTCTTGTACCTTGTACTTGTTTTATTCCATCAATAAAGTATCTTTTTTGCCGATCAAAAAAATGTGCATATTGTGATTGTTACCACAATGAGCTTTAAAAGAAGGCTACTAGTCAATTTTTTTGTGAGCATGAATTTAGATACTTGAGTCATTTAAACTTTGAAACATCAAAAACAAAAAAAACAAAAAAAAAAAAAAAAAAAAACAAACAAGGGAAATGTAGAGCGTATGTTGCAATGAAACTGCAGCCAGCAGGATCTCTCTCTCTCTCTCAATTTGCATCAAATGATAAGCGAGGTTGCCTTCTGCATTTTGCCTTAAGAAACACTGTCCCAGCCATGTCCCAAATGTTTCCAGCCCAAAAAATTATTAAAAAAATTTGTCACATCTTTGTGGCATGTTCAACATATCTCCAGCCACATCCGAGGTGTGTCCATGTCCAATATGTGGTGGACCATTTTGGCGTTTCGTGTCCATGCTTCATAGCCTATACGAGAAACAAAAGAATTTCCAACCACTGTATGATTATACCAAGGGTCAGACTTGAGTCCTTATTTATTTGATTTAGTCATGGATGAAACGACAACTGGAATTCACAATATACTAGAAACCTAGAGAGAAGAGTTGGACTCAAAAGGGTTTAAAGTACGACTAAAATTAGGAGTTGTTTGGGATGTCCTAAATAAGTATACTTTTTGACTTTTTAGACTAAATTTAAGGAAAAAAAGATGGTTGTTTGGGATAACTTTTTGACTTTTTATGAAAAAATGTGTATTAAAAAATTGTATAAATTAGTGTATAGGAGAAGATTGTGATGGAATAGGCGGTACGGTAGGATAATTCAGGATAGCGTGTGCAAGGTGTAGCCTGGGATACGATTCCCTACTTTTCGGGCATTGAATTGGAGGTGCTGTTCGGCCCGTGGGAGCCGACCACGGATCTTGTTTTGCTAATCCAAAACCGTCAATGTGTAGAACTCGTCGAGTACTATATGCTTGTAAAAAATTACGTTGATCGAATATCGATAGCTATCTGATCGAATTAGTTTTTTTTCAACCGTTAACTATAACACCATCCATTTTATAAATTTTAACTGATTTGATCATATACTTACCGATATCCGATCAACGTGATTTTTTACAGGAATATAGTACTCGGCGAGTTCTACACATTGAATGGTTCAGATTATTAAAACGGGACCCGTGATGGGCCCCTACAGGCCAAACAACACCGTGTTATTTGTACACCTAAATAAGTGCAATTTTTCCAAAAAGGCAGCTCCGCCTGTGGGACAGCAGAGTTGTCTGAAATGTAATTATGTGTTAAATTAATCTTTTAATATTTTTTTTTTTGGTGAATAGTGATAACTTTTTAACTTTTTGAGTAACTTTTTAACTTTTTGTCTTTTTTAAGGCATGCCAAAATGTGACTTTAGTGACAATAGAATAAGAAATAGCTAGATGTAAAGATTCAAAACTGGAACTCTGGGAGATACCAAAGAGTGAACAATTTCATTACTTAGGTTCAATAATTAAAAATGATGGAAAGGTTAGAGATAATGTGACTGATAGAATCAAAGCAAGTTAGCACAAGAGAAGTAGTGCTTCTGGCAATTTTGCCTTCATAATATCCAATTCTAAGGAAGATTTTGATGTTACAAGAGGAAGGTGAGATGGAGAGTATGCCTTCGATCTTTTTGAAATTGTTTAAAGAAAGGATAGCTTGGCCCAATGATAAAGACTTGTCATTAGTGTCCTTGTGGCATGGCCTTGAGTCGAGGAACAGCTCTCCAAAATTGGGAGCAAAGTTATGGACCTCTTGCCCTCCCTATGTTGAATATAGAAACTAGAGTATTATGTTAAATATAGTAATTAAAATATTTTTATTTTGATTGTAGGAATCTCTTCTTGTTTATATTGTTTCCTAAAATTGTATCATGAATATATTGGCCTCGTTTGAGAAGTTGGCTATTTTAGTATGCTATTTTAGTAGGCTAAAATATTTGTATTTGGGAAGAGAGTTGGATTTTTTTGTAGTTGGATATGATGTTTGTGAGAGAAAAAGTGAAATGATTACGGGTTTGATGTGACATTTTGTCTTATTGGCTATTTTAGCCTATTTTGTCCTTTTGTGGATTTTAGCCCAAAAAAAGCCAAACCTTGGCTTCCCAAACAGGGCCATTATATATACATGGCTTCTACCTCATTCAAGGTAAGCCAATTCAATTCTTTTCATTCTATTTGGTATTAGAGCCAAAGCAAAGAAATCCTAGCCTTCTACTTACCTTCTTCCTCTATTGTTCTTCTTCTATCGGCCCTGCCAGCATCATCGGCAGCCCCATTTCCTCCCTCTATGCCTTCGGCAGCCCTACCCACCTCCTCTTCTTCACTCGGCAAGCCCCTATTCTTTTCTAGACCACCCGACGCCATCACCCATCCTTTCTCTCCCCTCGGCAGGTCTTCTCCACCCCTACTAAGGCTTTAGTAGGTGCCAACCAAGAACTTTCCTGGTGTTTGGTGCTTCGTGAACCTTTCTAGGGCGGTCCAAGCCATCTTTTTCCCTTCCTAGGGTAATATGCTAAATGTATTAAGCACTGTCTCTGTTTTTTTATTATTATTTAGTGGGCTACCAAGTTTCTTTGGTAGCAGTTATTTGGATATGCTGTGAGCTCTTTTATCCAGCGTCTTAAGTTTTATTTGGACTGTGTTGCTGTGTGTTTTTCAGCCCCTATTTTTCCACTATGACTAAGCCATCTCTTATTGTCTCTTCTGATGTACCCACCAAACCTATCCTAGTTACGTCTGATTTTTCTCTTTCTCATCACACTCCTGTTCATCATATTACGATTGTGGTATTGAATGGAAAAAAAATTTGCTGTATAGAGCCGCTCCCTTAAACTGTATTTAGTGGGACAGGGGATGGCTCGTTGGCTTTTACATACTACTACCCAACCAACGATGATCGACCCTACCCGTGCTCAGTAGGATATTGATAATTGTACTATATTGGGATGGATGTTCAACTCCATGAAGAATCAGATTTACCACATGTTCCTTTATTGCAACATTGTTTCGATTCTATGTCGTGCCTTATCACATATGTATGTTCATGCCCATAATGATGCTTGCATCTTTGAGCTTTATTAGGATATTGCTCATGCCTCCCAATTTGCCTTAAGCCTTTATGTGTCAGAATTCTTTGGATATATTCAAGCCCACTGGGAAAAATTGGCTCAATATGAGCCTTGACTAAGTTACCTGCAGATGCTGCCTCTCTTGCATCCAAACGCCTTGCTCGCCAGCATACCTACCAATTTCTAATGGGTTTAAACTCTGAGTTTGAATCTCTTCGAACTCAAATTTTAAACACATCACCTATGCCATCTCTATATGAGGCCTTTGCTACCATTGATAGTGATGAGCGTCGTAGGCATCTAATTCAGCCAAGCCCTCCTCCTATGTCTCTAGTTTCCTCTAATCAGATGGCTCTTGCTGCAAAGTCTGGCTCCCGGGGTTCTACGAGTCCGGTTACATGTCATCATTGTGGTGTTTCTGGTCATGTTAAGGCTCGTTGCTTCAAACTTCATCCTGAGTTGCAGCCACGTTCTTCTCGTCCTCATGGTACTGGCACCCCTCGCATTGCTGCGTTAGTGGAGGCTACTCCAACGCCAGGGCCTCCTAATATCCCTAATTTATAGGAGTTACAGACTCGGATTGGTCGGCTTCAGGCTTAGTTTGGATCTTTTACTGCTAGTTCTCATGGCCCATCGTCTTCTACTGCTGCCACACTCGCTATAGATACTTCTACTGTTTTGCATGTTCGGTTTGCTAGTCCTTCATGGGTTCTGGATTCTAGGGCTAATGATTATATGACGGGTGAGTTTTCCTTTCTTTCTTCTCCAGTCCCTACTACTATTGCCCAATCTGTGTCTGGCTGACAGTTCTTCATCTTATGTTCGTCATAAGGGTGTCGTATCTTTATCCCCTACCATTACTTTATCGTCTGTTTTACATGTTCCAAATTTTGCCTATAATGTCTTATCTATTAGTCATCTTGCCAAACAATTTAATTGTGTTGTCATCTTCTTACCCTCCTCTTGTCTTTTATTGGACCTAAGGTTAAAGAGGATTTTTGGCAAGGGTTATGAGCGTAATGCGCTTTACTACTTTGGGGATCCACAGGCCGAGCATTCCTCTTCTTCTTTAGCTAGTTTTCAGGCTTCTATTTTGCCTACTTCCATGTCTTGTGTTTTTAATATTCAAACTTTAGAATTATGGCATGCTCATATGGGTCATGTCAATTTTCAATATTTATGTCAACTTTTTTCGTCATTTAATAAAGCCTGCAAAGATTCTAAATTTCATTATGTGATTTGTGAGTTATCTAAGCATACTTGTACTAGCTACATCCCTCATATGACTTGTGCTCCTAGTGCCTTTGATCTTATACATTCTAATGTCTAGGGTCCTTCCACTGTCACTGCATTTTTTGGTCATAGTTATTATGTAACTTTTATTGATGATCACACTACATTTGTTGAATATCTTCATGCTAGCTTGAGGGGGAGTGTTAAATATAGAAACCAAAATATTATGTTGAATATAGGAATTAGAATATTTTTATTTTGATTGTAGGAATCTCTTGTATATTGTTTCCTAAAATTGTATCATGAATATATTATATATACATGCCTTCTACTCGTTCAAGGTAAGCCAATTCAATTCTTTTCATTCTATTCCCTAAACCCCATTTTATATTGGGTTTCCCTAGGCTTTGAAATTCTTCAAGTCCATGTTATACTCTAATTGTTTATTATTCTGCAAAGTTCAATTTAAAGTCCACAATTCAATTATAGGACCTTGAATGTTGCTTTGCTTCACCCTAATCCAAATCAATTTTGAATGCACTAAAAATATCATATGGTCAAAAGTACTTGTTAAAGCGTAAAAGAGGAAGCAACTACGAAAATTCGGAAATATTTGGAATGGATGTCCAAATCATGTTAAGGACAGCAAAAACAATGAGGTATTTTAAACAGATCATCAAAATAGTAAATTTTAATAGAAACATAATCATATGTCATGACTGCTTATATCCAGAATTACATGACTCTGTAAAAAATGAAGTTACAAATAAGAGCAGGTTAACTCACAGTTTGAGAAGCTAGGCCTAGTGCAAGTTCTCGTGGTAATCCTGCAGCCACCCCTCCATCAGCCAAAGCCTCTATTTCTAAGTAAATATATGCTGGGCCGCTGCCGCTGAACATTTTGAGGAGAAAGAAATATATCGTTATTTGTTATAAAAACCAATTCATCTAAATAAAGGAACATTCGTACAATTCTATAAATGGGTTCGCGTGTCCACCATGGAAAAGAAGGAAAACTTCTAGCATGGATCCACACGCCCATATATAAAGCCCAAACAATAGCAGTGCCTATAGGCAATAGGCAAATGAAAGATGCTAGGACTTGTATGTGGGGTATTTAAATCATAACAAACCACATACCTCAGCCCAGTTATTGCATCAAACAGCTTCTCATCAGCTTTCCATATCTTGCCAATTGCCCCAAACAACTTAGCTATTAACTCTCCATCTTCCTCCGTTGCAGCTGCTCCCATGCCCATAACTACATGAAGGCAGACAGAAAATGAGAAAATGAAATCTGAGCTCGGGGGGGAGTTGGATTGCTAATTTTCTTTGAACCAAAATATAAATGTAATCTGTGAACAATTTAAGCTTTCAAGTCCAAGAAGTTGTAAACAAATCCTAAAGCTTTTGTCATAGATACATCAATGTGTGTTTAACTACATGTTTCTGGAAGACAACAATCTTCCCATAAGAAACATTCTTCCTGTTTCTTCCTACAATATATAATTCAAAGATAGTATATGTTGGTAATAATTACAAATAAAATACTAGAAAATACAAATAATAAAAATTACAATAAGTATTGAAAGGGCTGAGGCGCGGGAAATTCGCTCTCTTTAAGGAGATTCAAGCCCTCTGCAGTTAGGCAAAGCCTCAGACCGATGCAGCAAAAAAAACCTGGACTTGTCCCCCCCAGGATACAACAGCCCGACTAAGTCGTATGGTTCACCAATACTGCACAATTGGTTGAACCCAAAACTTTATCACATACACCCTTTTTATTTGCCTGATAATCTCACACAAAACATAATAAAGCAACATAAAACTTCTTCTCTATATTCCAAGATAAGAAGTTAGCTCAATATATAGGAGAGAAAACTTGGAGGGCAAGTTTTCTAGGAGACTTGGTGGATAAGAATAGGAAAGGAAATTGGTGGGCAATTTCCTTGGAAGACTTGGAGACTTGAATTGGAAGACTCGGGAGACTAGACTAGGTAAACAAGAAGACTTGACTGGTGGGCAAGCAAACTTGGTAGAAAAGAAAACAAAATCAAACCTATAACACATTATAATATTAAAATATCTACTAACATTCCCCCACCTATTTTAATATTATAGGTAACAAAAATTGAGATTATTAGGCAAATAAGGATATTATGCATCATGGTAGGTGTGCTCTGCATTGAACCTCCATTAGTGAAACAATAATATCTACTCTAGAGCCAATAATATGCTCAGCATTGAACTATGACTGCTTAAGGGAAATAAATAATTATCGCGCACACATAATATTCTGGCTGTTCACATAAGCTTTAAAAGCCAGCACATTACGGCCTTGTGTGATCCCAAGATTCATGAGTGTGTTTGAGAATTAACCCAAATCTCATAGGTAACGGCCCTGTAACAAGCCCGCGGGGGACCTCGCTACAGCTCGGACTCGATTTGTCACGATTCTTAATCTGAACCAAAGAGTCCAAATCCGGCAAATCGTTTTGAGAAAACAGATTTTTTAGAAAAGAAGTGCCAAACATGGACTGCTTTGCCAGATACAGAGTCGCCACCTAAATATTTTATTTTTGGGAAATTTAGGAAACCCTGACTCGTTTGCCTAAGGCCACGTGTCCGTCATCACCAAAGTTGCCTCGGCTCGGAAACTTGGGTACGATTGGGGAAGGTCACTTCGTGAGCACCCCCGCTCGCCCGATCAAAGATCGGCCTCTACTAACCATGATATCTAGTTTTGAAAACTTTGTGTGCTCTTATTCCGGTTATTAGCCTAGATTTACTATGTGATGCGCACAGCATACAAGTATAGACTGGGTCGCTTGAATTGGAACAAAACATTTCATGTTTGTTTGTTTGAAAATGGTTTGATGGTGCTACCCGCAGGTAGGCTAAGACGTGGATTTGCCACCCTTGGGTGGGCTTAGAAAACATGTTTTTGCCACTATCTAGTGGGCTTAAAACAAACAGTTGATGATTTGTTCCAATCTAAACAACCCAACCTTCACCCACAGGCATTCAGGCAGTTATATCACATAAGCAGTTAGCCTCATGGTAAGCATGCTATTCATGGCAGTCACTCACACGCATGCAAGGATGCTAAAGCATAAAAACTCACCGAGTACTCCAAGCCAAAACAGAAACTGATTAGAAATCCATGCATGATCCTAAGTATACAGAAATGCCTAATGCAACACATGCAAAAATGCAACTATAGGAGGCTCGGCTATTCTAAACATGGCATATGAGATGCAACGGCTAACAAGTATTCAGCTTGGAATTGAAATACAAATGCAGTTAGTATGATGCGCCGAGCCGGTGCATGCAAAACAGATGAATGAATGCAAACATGCTATCATACTATATGCTAATTGAAACATGCCCTAATCTAACTATCATAAGCGGGTAAATAAAAGGGAAGAAAGACGTGGGGTTGGAAGACATACATCACACTCACGCACACTTATTACAACATTGCCCTCGCGCAGAGGGTTCGAATAAAATAATATACAGTCCCAAATGAATAGTATAGTCCGAATAAATAATACAGTCCAAATATGTACAAAACCCTAATTAATTAACAAATTTAACTAGGAAAGCATTAAATTGGCATGCAAGCCAGGGACTGTCTCGACTCTTCTCCGGATGATGAATGGTGCATGCTCGGGTTGCCTTTGCGCGGAAATCCATGGCGATGCCCCAATTAGCCTCTGTTTGCAATTATTCTTGGAATGCATGCCAAGCTTCGGAAGGGTGCGGATTCTTGATTTGCTGCAACAGAGAGCAATAGAGGGGCATGGCAAAGTATTTTCACACATGTACGCATGCCTCGATCCTCGTGCCACCAATCACGCATCTCGATGCATGATGGCCGAGGAGTCGAATTGCACAACTCAATATGGAGTGAATGCACATGAAAATACAACTAAGACCTAACTCCATCATGGACAATCCGGAGTGTCGGTGACTGGGGAATTGAGACACGTTCCGTCACTCGGAGTACGAAACGTACCTCGTTTCCCGTGCTCGGGCTAACTCCTATCCCAAACACAATGCAATATGCATGACATGCATGGATGCAACTAAGATACAACCTAACATGCACAATGCTATGAAATGGCATACACGATGCACGAGGTAACATGGCATACACAATGCGCTAATATACAACCTAGCATACACAATGCTGTGAAATGAAATAGCATACACAATGCATAATGGGCTTACACCAACACAAGTGGACCTCGGCCACACTCACATAGGAGGCCATTAGATGAAAATGAGACACTCGAGATGCGTGCACACGTGCACGTAAACCGAGGACCGACCCTAAGGCACCAAATGCCACTCTAACAAAGCATGGCAAGGCATGGAATATGGCATACTAGCATGCAAATTTCAGTAGCAAAATATGATGCAAAACAGCCCCAAAACATGGAAACATGGCACCCGATACATGGAATGAGACCCGAAACATGAAATTAGGTACATGGAATGACCTATGGCTATGCAAAGCATGCGTTATTTGAACATGAAGTGTGAAGACAGAATCAAGAAAGTCCCAAAACAAGCATATTTACAGTTTTAAGCAAGGCCAAACAGTGAACACAAATAGGACTAAGCTAGCATGCAAAAATGGCCCCGTAAGAGAGATAATGAAGCAAGTAGCAGCTGCTGGCCCTAAATGGCCAAGAGCCCTTCAACAAAGTTGAAGAGGGGCTCAAAATGAAGCACTTTACAGTTTACAACAAGCCACGAAAACAAACACAAGTATGGCTGAACTGTTATGCAAGAAATGGGCCAAAAGGGAGACAAAGAAGCAAGGGATGGTTTCTGGCCTCAAACAGAGGAGGGCCCTTCAACAAAGTTGAAGAGGGGCCCAAAACATGGTATTTTACAGTTAGTGACCAAACCCAAAACAGTGCGCATGCAAGCTTAAAATACTATGCAAAGTAAGGCCTAAAAAGAGGTTTAAACACAAAGAGCAAAAAGGGAGCTTCAAATAGCAAAAGTCCCTTGATCAAACATGAAGAGGGGGTCAAAATAAGGCTATTTACAGTTCGGACCAGAGCCCAAAAATACAAGCACAAGGGGCTATCAAAACATGCAAAAATAAGGCCAAAAGAGGGATAAAGAGGCAAGTGACAAAAGGAAGCCTCAAACAGTGAAGATCCCTTCAACAATGTTGAAGAAGGGCTCAAAATAAGCCACTTTTCAGTTTATAACCAAGCTCAAAACAATTTTAAAATGAGCCTAAAATACTATGCAAGAAAGAGGCATACAAGAGAGGTAAAGAAGCAAGTGTAAAAAGGAAGCCTCAAACAGGGAGAGGCCCTTAAACAAACATGAAAAGGAGCTCAAAATAATGCTATTTTCAGTTAGGGTCGGAGCCCAAATATGTAAGCAAGTATGGCTAATATATTGAGCAAAATAAGGCAAGAAAGAGGGAGGAGAAGACTTACCCTTGAAGACCAAATCTTTGACAGCCTTTGGACCAAGAAATGTTGCTCCTCAGCTCTGGAAAACAGCTCCAAGTGGCTGGAATGGAGGTTGGAGGTATGGTGCTATGGCTTGTAGAGTAAAGGGTGTAGGGCTTGAGGGTTTGAAGGTTGGAAGAGAGGGAGAGGAAGGTGTATGTATGCAAAGCTTTTAGGCAATTTTTCCAACCCCTAAACACAGCTGGGAGTGCTGGTTATATAGGCAAAAGAGGGGGAAGAAAAGGGGGGGAAATGGAATTCAAATTTCCCCCCAAAAAGTTGGCCCCCCGGATACAAAATCTGGGGGGAAACAGAGGGTACATTTGAAAGGAACAGGGGGTGGGGATTATGGCGGCTGCTTTTCTAGGGTTTAGGTGGCCGGCCGGCCTTCCCCATGGCCGGCCGGCCAAGGGTCAATGAAGATTAATGGCCGGCCATGCCAAAAAGAGGGCCTCCCATGTGTGCACAACACAACCATGTGGTCAAAAACTGGAGAAAGTGAACCAGGAGAGAGAAAAGGCCACTTTTAGGAGGGGTTCAAAAGGGTCACACACAATTACTGGCCGGCCATGTGATATTGGTGGCCTCCCAGGTGTGTACAACACAAATATGTGGTTTAGGGCTAGAAAAAGTGGCCTTAGGGTGGTCAACATTGGCTTTCAAGTGAGAAAAACGGGCGACGGAGGGCGATGGAGGAATAAAACTGGTTGTCAGAACAATTACTGGCCTCCCACCCTTCTACAACCTTCCTAACAGTGAAAATAAGGTCTCCACCAAAAATGAGCCCAAACCGATGCAAAATGAAGGTTCGGGGGCCGAAGTGCGCAGCCCGAGGCCCCGAAAACTGACTGTTAGGCACCGGAAGTGGTGTTCAACCACGAAGTTGGTCTCTCGGACCACAGTGTCCCTCAAAAGGGAGTAAATAAGATGCATGCCAAAAACCGGAGCAAACGGAGGTGGTTAAGCGGTCCCGAACCGAGGCACACGGCCAACGGCTCCGAAAAACCGGAAACCGGACTCCAAACGGGCAAAATGGCCTACGACCACGAAACGTAGCCTACGGCCACTGAGAGATGATCTACGAGACCTCTCCCTCCCTTCTGGAAGAGAAACAGAGAAAACTGAGCCTGGTTCGCAAACCGAGGCAAAGCATGAAAGAGTCCGGAAGTCCGGAGGCAAGGCTTGCAGCCGAGACTCTGAAACCTCTGAACGAGCACGATATGCAACATCACCAAGCGCTCAATCGGTGACGTCTGAGTCTTAAGGTCGGTCAAAAATGGGGTGTCTACAGTTGCCCCTCTTTGACAGAGCTCGAAAGTCATAAGTGACGGGAGTGAATGTCAAAGCCCAGAGACGACCCATTTTTGACAAGGCCGAAGACTTAGACAAACAGGTGAGATAAACAGAGATGTGCCCGCAGGCGGGGGGCAAAATGCAAAACGGTATGCACAAGGCCAGATGTGACTTGATGATCATGCAAATGCAGTGAGCTGTAATGAAGCAAGTATTCGCAAATAGATGCAACAGTTTTAAGCAAGAATGCAAAGCAACAACTACATTTCATGCAGTTAGGAATGCAGAGAATTATTCAATTCTCGTCGCGTCTCACACGGAGAAGATATGATACTGCGCGATTCGTCTGGTCGCACCAGCTTCAAATGAACCGTACATACAATATCGTGCCTGCAAAAGAAAGAAACTCAACAAGCACAACATATCTAACAACATATGTTCAATGTGATATCGATGCAGACAATCGCGGTGTCGATGGAAAAGTGCATCGCAATGCGGGAAGAAACGCGCGTGACAACGCGAGTTTAAGCAGAGTCTTGGTGATATCAAAGAGACGTGCATAACAATGCAAGTATGTGCATGAGAATGCAAGTTATGTGCATGATAATGCAGAACAAGCGTAAACCAGGATGTATGTTTGTCACAAAACAACAACGAGCAAGGAAATGCGCGTTTCGGCGAGGGCGACTCGATCGCGGCCTCCGGTTCACCTCCCGGAGAGGTTACAACATGTTCAAAAGGATATATCTCACTTTCGATGAGTAATGATGAGACACGCATCGGAAGTTGAAGCTGAGGTTCCGGCGGAGCGATTTCGCGACAGAAAGTTCACTTATCTTGTACTTTTTCAGGTCCCGAGGACTCCAATCCTCCCCAAAATTTGCAGGGACCTTGGGGGGCATGTGGGGAGCACCACCGGCCATCTTTATTGGGAGAGGGAGGCCACCGGCCAGTTTTTGAAAAGGGAATGGCCGGCCTGCCAGAAAAAGTGGCCGGCCGGCCACTTTGCCAAATTCGGGGCAATTTTGTACTTTCACCCTCTTTTCTTTAAATCCACTCATCCAAACACTTTGTGCTCACAAGTGCAGCTCCGAAATCATCTCCTCTAGCTTCCCAAACCATTTTCTCCCTCAGATCTGTGCTCTATACGCGTTTTCCAACGTCCCACGCAAGTTGTTTTCGCGAAATCTTTCAGTTTTAAGCACTTTGAACCGATTAAATTTTGATTTCGGGGCTTCTTTTCTCATTTTCGCCACTTGAGGTGAGTTTGTCTCAATATTTGGAAGATTTTCTCGGGAGTTGACTTTTGTTGACTTTTTCCAATTTTGATTTTTCATTTTTGCCCCTTTTTGCAGATTTTCTGAAATGGCTGGTCATTTCCCCCACGGTGGAGGTCCTCCGGACGCCGGAGGTGATCCCGATATCATGGCTCTGCCTCCGAGGGTTCGACCCTTCATACCCGAGAGGTACGACCCACCGGCACATATTCTTCCGCGGGCTGTTTTCTATCACTTCACCGATTTCGACGAGCGAGCACCGGGGATCTCCTTCTGCGGGAGCCAGAGTATCACCTCTCCTATGAGGCACGAGAGGTATTTACTTCGTTCTTACCTTTTCTGCAACATATTATGAATTTTTCATGCATTCTGTTTGCATTCTGAACACACGGTTCAATCACTTGAATTTCTGAACACTCAGCCCGTAAATTGATTGTGAACACACGGCACACACTGGTTGAGAATTGAACACACGGCCCAAGCACTGATTTTCTGAGCACACAGCCCGAACTAGAGGTGAACACGCAGCACACACTGATTTAGAGTTGAACACGCAGCCCAAACACTGATTTTCTGAACACACAGTCCGAATTGAAGGTGAACATGCAGCACACACTGATTGAGAGTTGAACACGCAGCCCAAACACTGATTTTCTGAACACACAGTCCGAATTGAAGGTGAACACGCAGCACACACTGATTGAGAGTTGAACACGCAGCCCAAACACTGATTTTCTGAACACACAGCTCGAATTGAAGGTGAACACGCAGCACACACTGATTGAGGGTTGAACACGCAGCCCAAACACTGATTTTTGAAACACAGTCCGAATTGAAGGTGAACACGCAGCACACACTGATTGAGAGTTGAACACGCAGCCAAACACTGATTTTCTGAACACACAGCCCAAATTGAAGGTGAACACGCAGCACACACTGATTCTGAACACGCGGCTCACTTACTTTACTTTGCACGCAGCCTATTTATTTTATTTGCACGCAGCTTGTTCATTTTATTTGCACGCAGCTTATTCATTTTATGCTGAAACATGTATTCATTCTGAATGCAGGTGACTTCTCGCACTGTGCGGGGATATGGCTCTACCGCGGCGAGAGATTGGTATGCCGAGCTCCTGGAGGCTGTCCGGGATTTAGTTGACTTGGTGGGGTTCGGGCCCTTCTGCACTGGGCTATCTCGTTGTCCTGCCAGGAGGACGTTGATGGCCGCCTTGGTGGAGAGATGGTGGGACACCACCAACTCCTTCCATTTTTCTAACAGGGGACTTGACTATGACCCCGCTTGACTTTGCCGTATTGACTGGCCTTGACGTGGGAGGTTGGCCCATCCCTTACGACGAGGACATGGGCCAGTGGGAGGCGCTTGGATATATTTACTG